>JARYGA010060858.1:53341-82672 GCA_030545235.1 Helianthus tuberosus | reverse complement strand
AGCTAGCTCAGGTAAATACTCTTAACTTATTTTCCCTATTACGGGCTTGGGATACGGTAATATAAATACCGCATGGTCAGGTATGGGATTCGAAGACCAATGAGTCGGGAAATCCAAATAACCTGTTTTAATTCGTATTGCTTGACTGAAACATTGGGGGTTAATGCGACCGTGTCCTGGATATCCTTGACTCATTATTTGCAATGGCCACGACCTAAGCACGGGGTGTAGGCATACACCTGACAGATGCCATATGTTTATACCCAATATGGGATTCCCAATAGGGGAATAGTGGTGTGTCGGTTAATCATGAACCGGCATAGTTCGGGCCCTACATGTAGAGCAAGTTATGTAAAACTGATAACATGAAATATAATTTATCCCAAAAGTAATCAAGTAATAAAAGGTTTATTTTGCCTTATGCACTTTAATCGAAGTGTCAAAAGGTTTTGTGCCTGGTGCATCTAAATCAATTTTCTTAAAACTCTTTTCAAATGAGTCGGTTGAGTGTATTTACCAGTGAAAACTGACGTATTTTCCAAAAGGGTTAAGTGACAGGTACTGAACGAAATTGGCTGGAAGCTCAGGGCGCTAATAAGGAATCTTGCAAGTTCTAGGCGTCTAAAGTCTGTTGAACAAATGATATGTTTTAAGATCCGCCTGTGGATCCTTTACTTTCCGTTGTAATACTTTGATATTACGTTATATTCGGATGGTAATATATTTATCTTTTGCTTCCGCTGTGCATTTAAATATTGTGTTGTTTGACTATGATGTTGCCAACCACGTCACGATACTCCCCACCGGGCCCACCGGTGACACGTGGAAATCTGGGGTGTGACATCTGGTGACAAGAAAAGCTACTTCAAGGAGGTTGTCACGTGTTTTCGCTCGACGATTTCATTCTTGAGTGGGTGGTTTGGCCCTTGTTCCTGTAACTCAAATCCTAGCCCCGTATATCACGTTTTAGTTTTACACCATTTTGAACCTTCCGACTTTTTTACTCTCTGGTCGAGGTTCTCGGAATTGAAAAATCTTCGTAAACAAAATCACACGTGTATATGTTGACATTTAAGAGATATACAGTGAAGAAAATCAAGAGCAATGGGGATATATATGAGGATTAGACACCCAAAAATAAACGCTCAAAAAATAGCTAAAATTTAAGGAATGTGTTTAGTGACGGAATCAGATTCCTAATTGATGTAGAAAGGTCAGGTGGCAAGAAAAGCTGCTTTCAGGAGGTTGTCAAGTGTTTTAGCTCGACGATTCAATTCTTGAGTTGGTGGTTTGGCCCTTGTTCCTGTAACTCGAATCCTAGCCCCTTATATCCCGTTTCAGTTTTACACCATTTTGAAGCTTCCGACTTTTTTTACTCTCTGGTCGAGGTTCTCGGAATTGAAAAATCTTCGTAAACAAAATCATAAGTGTATATGTTGACATTTAAGAGATATACAGTCAAGAAAATCTAGAGCAATGGTGATATATATGCGGATTAGACACTAAAAAATAAACAATCAAAAAATGGCTACAATTTAATGAATGTGTTTAGTGACGGAATCAAATTCCTAATTGATGGAGAAAGGTCTGGTGGCAAGGAAGGCTGCTTCCAGGAGTTTGTCACATATTTCCACTCGACGATTCTATTCTTGGGTGGGTGGTTTGGCCCTTGTTCCTGTAACTCAAATCATAGCCCGGTATATCCCATTTTAGTTTTACACCATTTTGAAACTTACGCCTTTTTTACTCTCTGATCATTGGTTCTCGGCATTGAAAAATCTTCGTAAACTAAATCACATATATATATATGTTGACATTTAAGAGATATTAAGTCAAGAAAATCAAGAGCAATTGTGATATATATGCGGATTAGAAACCAAAAAATAAACGCTCAAAAAATGGCAACAATTTAAGGAATGTGTTTAGTGACGGAATCAGACTCCTAAGTGATGGAGAAAGGTCTGGTGGCAAGAAAAGCTACTTCCAGGAGGTTGTCACGTGTTTTCGCTCGACGATTCCTTTCTTGGGTGGGTGGTCTTGCCCTTGTTTCTGTTACTCGAATCCTAGCTCGGTATATCCGGTTTTCATTTTACACCATTTTGTACCTTACGCCATATTTACTCTCTGACCGAGGTTCTCGGCATTGAAAAATCTACGTAAACTAAATCACACGTGTATATGTTGACATTTAAGAGATATAAAGTCAAGAAAATCAAGAGCAATGGTGATATATATCTATGCGGATTAGACACCAATAAATAAACGCTCAAAAATGGCTACAATTTAAGGAACGTGTTTAGTGACGGAATCAAATTCCAAATTAATGGAGAAAGGTCTGTTGGCAAAAAAAAGCTGCTTCCAGGAGGTTGTCAGGTGTTTTTGCTCGACGATTCCATCCTTGGGTGGGTGGTTTGGCCCTTGTTCCTGTAACTCAAATCCTTGCCCGGTATATCCCGTTTTAGTTTTACACCATTTTGAACCTTACGCTTTTTTACTCTCTAATCGAGGTTCTCGGCAGTGAAAAATCTTCGTAAACTAAATCACACGTGTATATGTTGACATCTAAGAGATATACAGTCAAGAAAATCAAGAGCAATGGTGATATATATGCGGATTACACACCAAAAAATAAACACTAAAAAATAGCTACAATTAAAGGTATGTGTTTAGTGAAAGAATCAGATTCCTAATTGATGGAGAAAGGTCTGGTGGCAAGAAAAGCTGCTTCCAGGAGGTTGTCACATGTTTCCGCTCGACGATTCCATTCTTGGGTAGGTGGTTTGGCCCTTTTTCCTGTAACTCGAATCCTAGACCGGTATATCTCGTTTTAGTTTTACACCATTTTGAAACTTATGCCTTTTTTACTCTCTGATCGAGGTTCTCGGAATTGAAAAATCTTCGTAAACAAAATCATATGTGTATATGCTGACATTTAAGAAATATAAAGTTAAGAAAATCTAGAGCAATGGTGATATATATGCGGATTAGACACTAAAAAATAAACAATCAAAAAATGGATACAATTTAAGGAATGTGTTAAGTGACGGAATCAGATTCCTAAGTGATGGAGAAAGGTCTGGTGACAAGAAAAGCTACTTCAAGGAGGTTGTCACGTGTTTTCGCTCGACGATTTCATTCTTGAGTGGGTGGTTTGGCCCTTGTTCCTGTAACTCAAATCCTAGCCCCGTATATCACGTTTTAGTTTTACACCATTTTGAACCTTCCGACTTTTTTACTCTCTGGTCGAGGTTCTCGGAATTGAAAAATCTTCGTAAACAAAATCACACGTGTATATGTTGACATTTAAGAGATATACAGTGAAGAAAATCAAGAGCAATGGGGATATATATGAGGATTAGACACCCAAAAATAAACGCTCAAAAAATAGCTAAAATTTAAGGAATGTGTTTAGTGACGGAATCAGATTCCTAATTGATGTAGAAAGGTCAGGTGGCAAGAAAAGCTGCTTCCAGGAGGTTGTCAAGTGTTTTAGCTCGACGATTCAATTCTTGAGTTGGTGGTTTGGCCCTTGTTCCTGTAACTCGAATCCTAGCCCCTTATATCCCGTTTCAGTTTTACACCATTTTGAAGCTTCCGACTTTTTTTACTCTCTGGTCGAGGTTCTCGGAATTGAAAAATCTTCGTAAACAAAATCATACGTGTATATGTTGACATTTAAGAGATATACAGTCAAGAAAATCTAGAGCAATGGTGATATATATGCGGATTAGACACCAAAAAATAAACAATCAAAAAATGGCTACAATTTAATGAATGTGTTTAGTGACGGAATCAAATTCCTAATTGATGGAGAAAGGTCTGGTGGCAAGGAAGGCTGCTTCCAGGAGTTTGTCACATATTTCCACTCGACGATTCTATTCTTGGGTGGGTGGTTTGGCCCTTGTTCCTGTAACTCAAATCATAGCCCGGTATATCCCATTTTAGTTTTACACCATTTTGAAACTTACGCCTTTTTTACTCTCTGATCATTGGTTCTCGGCATTGAAAAATCTTCGTAAACTAAATCACATATATATATATGTTGACATTTAAGAGATATTAAGTCAAGAAAATCAAGAGCAATTGTGATATATATGCGGATTAGAAACCAAAAAATAAACGCTCAAAAAATGGCAACAATTTAAGGAATGTGTTTAGTGACGGAATCAGACTCCTAAGTGATGGAGAAAGGTCTGGTGGCAAGAAAAGCTACTTCCAGGAGGTTGTCACGTGTTTTCGCTCGACGATTCCTTTCTTGGGTGGGTGGTCTTGCCCTTGTTTCTGTTACTCGAATCCTAGCTCGGTATATCCGGTTTTCATTTTACACCATTTTGTACCTTACGCCATATTTACTCTCTGACCGAGGTTCTCGGCATTGAAAAATCTACGTAAACTAAATCACACGTGTATATGTTGACATTTAAGAGATATAAAGTCAAGAAAATCAAGAGCAATGGTGATATATATCTATGCGGATTAGACACCAATAAATAAACGCTCAAAAATGGCTACAATTTAAGGAACGTGTTTAGTGACGGAATCAAATTCCAAATTAATGGAGAAAGGTCTGTTGGCAAAAAAAAGCTGCTTCCAGGAGGTTGTTACGTGTTTTCGTTCGACGACTCCAGTCTTGGGTGGGTGGTTTGGCCCTTGTTCCTGTAACTCGAATCCTAGACAGGTATATCCCGTTTTAGTTTTACACCATTTTGAACCTTATGCCTGTTTTACTCTCTGATCAAGGTTCCCGGCATTGAAAAATCTTCATAAACTAAATCACACGTGTATATGTTGACATTTAAGAGATATATAGTAAAGAAAATCAAGAGCAATGTTGATATATATGCGGATTAGACTCCAAAAAATAAACACCTAAAAATAGCTACGATTTTAGAAATGTGTTTAGTGACGGAATCAGATTGCTAATTGATGGAGAAATGTCTAGTGCCAAGAAAAGCTGCTTCCAGGAGGTTGTCAAGTGTTTTCGCTCGACGATTCCATTCTTGGGTGGGTGGTTTGGCCCTTGTTCCTGTAACTCGAATCCTAGCCCAGTATATCCCATTTTTGTTTAACACGATTTTGAACCTTACACCTTTTTTACTCTCTAATCGAGGTTCTAGGCATTGAAAAATCTTTGTAAACTAAATCACACTTATATATGTTGACATTTAAGAGATATACAGTCAAGAAAATCAAGAGCAATGTTGCTATATATGCGGATTAGACACCAAAAAATAAACACTCAAAAAATGGCTACAATTTAAGGAATGTGTTTAGTGACGGAATCAGATTCCTAGTAGATGGAGAAAGGTCTATTGGCAAGAAAAGTTGCTTCTAGGTGGTTGTCACGTGTTTTCGCTCGACGATTCTATTCTTGGGTGGGTGGTTTAGCCCTTGTTCCTGTAACTCGAATCCTAGCTCGGTATATCCCGTTTTAGTTTTACACCATTTAAAACCTAACGCCTTTTTTACTCTCTGATCGAAGTTCTCAGCATTGAAAAATCTTCGTAAACTAAATCACACGTGTATATGTTGACATTTAAGAGATATACAGTGAAGAAAATCAAGAGCAATGGTGATATATATGCGGATTAGACACCAAAACATAAACACTCAAAAAATGGCTACAATTTAAGGAATGTGTTTAGTGACGGCATCAGATTCCTAATTGTTGGAGAAAGGTCTGGTGGCAAGAAAATCTGCTTCCAGGAGGTTGTCAAGAGTTTTCGCTCGACGATTACATTCTTGGGTGGGTAGTTTGGCCCTTGTTCTTGTAACTCAAATCCTAGCCCGGTATATCCCGTTTTAGTTTTACACCATTTTGAACCTCACGCTTTTTTTACTCTCTGATCGAGGTTCTCGGCATTGAAAAATCTTCGTAAACTTAATTACACGTGTATATGTTGACATTTAAGAGACATATAGTCAAGAAAATCAAGAGCAATGGTGATATATATGCGGATTAGACACCAAAAAATAAACACTCAAAAAATTGCTACAAATAAAGGTATGTGTTTAGTGAAGGAATCAGATTCCTAATTGATGGGGAAAGGTCTGGTGGCAAGAAAAGCTGCTTCAATGAGGTTGTCAAGTGTTTTCGCTCGACGATTCTATTCTTGGGTGGGTGGTTTAGCCCTTGTTCCTGTAACTCGAATTCTAGCCATGTATATCCCGTTTTAGTTTTACACCATTTTGAAACTTACGCCTTTTTTACTCTCTGATCGAGGTTCTCAGCATTGAAAAATCTTCGTAAACTAAATCACACGTGTATATGTTGACATTTAAGAGACATACAGTCAAGAAAATCAAGAGCAATGGTGATATATATGCGAATTAGACACCAAAAACTAAACACTCAAAAAATGGCAACAATTAAAGGTATGTGTTTAGTGAAGGAATCAGATTCCTAATTGATAGAGAAAGGTCTGGTGGCAAGAAAAGCTACTTCCAGGAGGTTGTCACATGTTTTCGCTCGACGATTCCATTCTTGGGTTGGTGGTTTGCCCCTTGTTCCAGTAACTCGAATCCTAGCCCGGTATATCCCGTTTTAGTTTTACACCATTTTGAAAATTAAGCCTTTTTTACTCTCTGTCTCTGATCGAGGTTCTCGGCATTGAAAAATCTTCGTAAACTAAATCACACGTGTAAATGTTGACATTTAAGAGATATACAGTTAAAAAAATCAAGAGCAATTGTGATATATATATGCGGATTAGACACCAAAAAATAAACACTCAAAAAATGGCTACAATTTAAGGAATGTGTTTAGTGACGGAATCAGATTCCTAATTGATGGAGAAAGGTCTGGTGGCAAGAAAAGTTGCTTCCAGGAGGTTGTCACGTGTTTTCGCTCGACGATTCCATTCTTGGGTGGGTGGTTTGGCTCTTGTTCCTGTAACTCAACGAGGGTTTTGGTAGGAATCAGTTGATTATTTAAGATGTGGGTGATGACGGCGCACGCAGCTTGTGGCGGTTCAGAGGACGACGATGGAAACTGGAACGATGGCGGCGGCGGGGGTTCCGCCGTGAACCCCCAAAGGAGATAGTGTTGCCGTTCAGATCTGATTGCGACGAGATATATTTGTGTTGCGGCGAAAGAGAGGAGTGATAGGTTGTGGTGGTGGATGATGGTGCAAAGGAAGATGACACCAATTTGTAGAAAGAGAGACATGAGGGAGAGGCACTGAGTTTTTAGAGAGAGAAAGAGAGATGAGTTTTTAGATGAGGGAGATTATTGTATATATTTTATCAGTTTTTAATTTTGTTTTTCTTTTATTTATAAAATATTTTAATTAGATTGGTAAAGAGACTAAATGGCCCTTCTATGAACAAACTTAACTTAAAATCTTAACTTGGTTAGTGTTAAAGGACCTAAAGTGTAATGATTTTAACAAAAAAAAATGTCTATGAACAAACTTAACTTAAAATCTTAACCTGGTTAGTGTTAAAGGACCTAGGGTGTAATGATTTTAACAAAAAAAAAGAATGTAACTGTAATTATTAAAGTTAAAGGCTATGCATTGCAATCTGGAACAAACATAAAGGACTAGAAGTTTAACTTACCCTATTCTCTATCTTTGGTTTGGATTTGGGTGGCCATTGGCTTTGTTTGGAGGGTTTTTGGTAGTTCCCTGCTAGCTTCTTTGATATAATTTATCCGTTCAAAAAAAAAAGTTATTTATTTATATAAAATATAAAAAGTCATGACGTATAAATTCTTGATCCAACTAATAATAAAGACAAATCAAAAGGGCAGCAGGCCATCACCCATTGGATGTTCAAACTACAAATTCCTCAAATCTATCGTCACGCGGTCCCAAACAGTCGCTATGACGTTCGTGTTTGCGTCACTTCGTTGACGTTCAATTGTTCAAGTCGTCTCTTCTCACTTCTTTCTCTCTCTAAACCCACCATAAAAACCACCACCAATAGGGCTGTCCAAACTGCTCGACGATCGAAGATCGCTCGACGATCGCTCGAAAAATGCTCGAAAAATGCTCGTTCGATTCCCGCTCAGTTTCTAAATGAGCCGATCGGATCGGTTCGATTCAAATTCAATCCGAGCATGAGCAAAGCTCCGCTCGCTCGACGATCGCTCGGTTTCGCTCAAATTATTTTTATTAATAATTAATATATATATTATAGATTTTATAGATTAAAAACCCAAAAAAATATAATAGCCCAAAAAAATTTAAAAGCCCAAATAATATTTAGCCCATCTTAATATTATTTAGGCTTTTAAATTTTTTTGTTGGACATGTTTTAATTAAGTTAGAATTTGTTTTTGTTGAACGAAGCCTTATCATTCAATCGAGCAAAACCGAGCGAAAACGATCCGCTTGACTTTTTTTTAGGATTTGATAAAAACCGAGCGAAACCGAGCCGATCGATTCAAATTCAATCCGAGCATGAGCATCACTTTTGCGCTCGGTTTTGCAAATTTGATCCGCTCGGATCGGATCGGTTGTAATTCAATCCGAGCATGAGCATCACTTTTGCGCTCGGTTTTGCAAATTTGAACCGCTCGGATCGGATCGGTTGTAATTCAATCCGAGCATGAGCAGACCCTCGATCGGATCGGATCGGTTCATGAACACCCCTAACCACCAACCCTACTTCAAACCCCCCCTCTATCTCTCTCCCTTCTCTCTCTCTCTAAAACCATGCAAACCTCCGGCAACGATGGACCACCCAATGCTACCACCGTTGATAACATGGTGGTTGACAACGCAGTGATGGTTTTTGGTCAACGTGGATGTTGCATGTGTCATGTAGCTAAGCTTTTGTTATTAGGGTTAGGGGTAAACCCTACAATCTCAGCCGTTGATGAAGGCGATGTCGCGGAGGTCGTTAGTCAGTTGTCGAAGATCTCGGGCGAGTCGGTTATAGCGTTTCCGGTTGTGTTTGTGGGTGGGAAGTTGTTTGGTGGGTTGGAAAGATTAGTGGCCATGCATATTACCGGAGAGTTAATTCCATTGTTGAAGGAAGCTAAAGCTCTTTGGCTTTGAGTTAATGACTTTTGTAATTTTGTTTTGTTGTATGTTAATTTAATACTTGTACGAAACTTCTTAGTGTAATCTATACTATATAATAAAAGAAACCTGTTTTTGAGACACTTGTCATTCTCTCATTTAATTGATTAAAATTATTAATAATACTAAAAATAATAATATTTAATCTAAATTAATACAAATTCTTATTATTAATAATATTTAATAAAATCTAAAATATAAAAGCGTATCAAATGCACAAAAATAAAAAAAATAAAAAGATATTTTATATTTTTATCGCTTGTATAAAAGCATACATCCAGTCAGTTTTCAAAAAGATATTTTGCATTTTTTATTTTGTATTAATTCGTTTTTAAATATTTGTACACAGAACATATTTTCCAAGGCATTTTATTTTTAATCAACTAAAGCTTCGATTTTTATTGATAAAAGTTCTTCTTTTTGAGAAAAATATGCTATTTTACATAAGGACATTTCAATCAAGAGCGTTGCCATTAATTTCTACTTCGGTTTGTACGTAGATTGAATACTTAAACTTTAAAATACCTATATAATATTATTTAACGAGGGTTTTTTTTTTCATATTGTCATAAAGGTTGCAAAATTAATGTTATTACATATTTGATGTTTTAATCTTTTTGTTCTTTCTTTATTTTGTATATTGAAATCAAGAGCGTAGCCATTAATTTTTTACGTTATCTCATTGATATATACAACTTAAATCTATATCTATACAACCTGTTTTGGGACACTTCATTTAATTGATTAAAATTATTAATAATACTAAAAATAATAATATTTAATCTAAATTAATACAAATTCTTATTATTAATAATATTTAATCAAATCTAATACAAATTTTTATTATCAATAATATTTAATCAAATCTACACTTGTCATTCTCTCATTTAATTGATTAAAATTATTAATAATACTAAAAATAATAATATTTAATCTAAATTAATACAAATTCTTATTATTAATAATATTTAATCAAATCCAATATCTAATCTAATACAAATTTTTATTATCAATAATATTTAATCAAATCTCATAAGAATTCATACGAATTCTAAAGTTGATATTAACTTTCAAATAATTAAAAAAAACGCCTAACGTCACTAATGTTTCTGTTAAATTCGATTAATTAATTTGTTCAACAATCACTATTATCTTTATCATTCAGTACGGTTAACCGATTTATCATAATACAACCTCCCACCTATTCAATCATATGATTTTTCAATCTTATATTAACTAAATAAATAAATATTAATATTCAATCTTATCCTACTTTAAATATAAAAAAAATTGTTAGTTTAGATTAATATTCAATCTTATCCTACTTTAAATATAAAAAAAATCCGTTAGTTTTTTTAAATTTTTTTTATTATTTGGTATATAAAATCATATTTATTCAACTCATGTAATACACATGGGGTTTTTAAAGGGTTATTAGATTTTATCACCCCCAACTACTGGCTATTGGCCGCTGTCACCCCCAACTATCACTTTGACGTCCGTCATCCCCAACTTAACACTTAGTGTGTTATGTCACCATGCCGTTAACTGATCACTAACTTTTGATCCTGTTACTACACTTTTTAGGGTGTCATAGGGATCTTGAGAAGGTTTTAGGGATCTTAGGACACCCCCAAAAGTAGAGTAACAGGATCAAAAGTTAGTGATCTGGTGACATAACACACTAAGTGTTAAGTTGGGGGTGACGGACGCCAAAGTGATAGTTGTGGGTGGCAACAGCCAATGACCAATAGTTAAGGGTGATAAAATCCAATAACCTGTTTTTAAAAATATAACTTTTTTTATTATTTGGTAAACAATGTTACATTTATTCAACCCGTGTAATACAATGGTTTTAAAGATATAATTTTTTATTATTTGGTATATAATATTACTTTTATTCAACCCGTATAATACATATGGTTCTTATAGATATAACTTATTTTATTATTTAACATATAAAATTACATTTCTTCAACCCGTGCAATAAAGGAGGCTTTTAAAAAGATAATTTTTTATTATTTGGTATATAAAATTCATTTATTCAACCCGTGTAATACACGGGGTTATAACCTAGTATTAATATATTATATAGCCTTTGATTACATTTATCATTTGTGTGAATTGAATCATCAAAAAAGTTAAGGACAAGTTTTTAGCAATTGAAAATGTTATCTTTTCAATTAGAGGTGACAACTGTCTACTTGTAATTAAAGTTTTGGTAAGTGGGTTGATCTTTGTTTGTTTTTCTTTACAATTTTGTGAAAGTTATATCTCTATTAGGTTATAGGGTGTGGCCATGACCCTTATGACCACTATGACCTTCCACGTCAATACCACTTCACACACCTCTAATTTACAATCGAAAACCACTACCCTAAGGGTGTGGTAATGACCCAAACCACTATCCCCTTATTTATTTTAATTTATCTTTGCCTAAGAAAAAGGAAATGATTACTTGAAAACGGAAAGGAGAATCATGATTGTCATGCTTTAATCCACATGGAAACCATGGTGGATTAGGGAAGGAGGTGGTATAACCTTCCATTCATGTTCCTACGTGGCGAATCATGTCTCAACAATGATCACCACACCCCTTAGCCTTAATAAGGATTCATGTATATTTAGTCATGAATGTGTTGCGTATGTATGTGTTGCAAATTTATGCTTGGTTCAATCGCTAAAAGACAAGGCGTACAATTGTAGCGCGTCTAATAGTGTATTGATGTCCGTGGAAGTTCAAATCCAGCAAGGTACGGGTACACTAGTTTTAAAAATATCGTGTCTATAATTTAATTTGATCACATCGTGTATCTATCTTTATCGGAGTCAAATAGTTAAATGAGTGGATATATGATTGTGTATATGTAATACTTAACTAAGTCATATTATACATAGTGCTATAAAACATGAACTTGAATCTATTTGTGTGTTTGTTTGTTTTCTCGTATTCCTATGTGTCGCTTGTTTTTCTTTCTTAGTTAGTTGTAATCTTGTTAGCCTTAGTTTAATAAGCCGTCAAGCAAACGAAACATGTAATGCTAACTACATGTTTCTCGTGGATACAATATCATATTTACATTAGATATTTAGGTTAAATAGGTTTTTGAATGACTTAACAAGTCATCGATCACATAATACCGTACCTTTACATAACCATAACCATTTTTAAATTGATCACAACCCGGTCTTATACTGGAACACAAATCCCATTACCTGTCCTACATAATTCGGGTTTGGGGTTTTCCTTACGGATTTGTATTTGTTCACCCTCCCTAAAGAGTACATTGTATGGCACAGGGGCGCAGCTTAGAAGGCTTTCGAGGGGGCGCCCGACCCCTCGAACTTTTCGATGCGTAGTGTTATGAATAGTACTTTCGTATAGAAATTTTTTAGGTATATACGTTTCCACCCCGGTTTTGGAAAAATTGGGTGGGGGGGGGGGGGCGAAGCTTCACCAATGGTATGGCAATTAGGTATTTATATTTTAGAGGGGACATAATAAAGGTGTAAGAGTTCGACTATGTGATTTCCTTCCACCATTTTTAATTAGATATTACATGGTTTAGTTATATTCAAGTTGTTTTTTTCTGTCTTCACTTGAGCGAGCTAACGATGACTCAAACTCTGCTTGAACGTTTATTAGAGTCAACTCGCATCGAGTTTTATTTAATCAAGTTTTTGTCATCCTAACTACAAGTAAGTTACAAGGACACCACCACCACTAACAACAATCTTACCCAATTTATCTCACTTATAGCTATTTGAAGGGTTTGGGATAGTGAGACGTAGACACACCTTATCTCCATCCTAGAGGATAGAGAGGTTCCTTGTCGCGAGACCCTCGACTCCAAAGACATATCAAAATATAAGAGTCATAAAAGCATACATAGGCAAACATCTATGCGAAAATAGCAAGAAAACATATTGGATTAAAATCTTACAAAAAAAGAACTACAAAAACTAAAGCTCCTAAGACAAGAAAGTAATACAAAATGGAACCTCCCTACAAGTCTTAACTTTAATCTTACGTCTCAACGAACTCATATCCTCGACCATGTACTCAGAGAGGTGTAAGTGTAATAAATCCTTTCTAACTCGTTTCTCCCAAGTTAGTTTCGACATTCCTCTACTCCACATCCCTTCCACAGTGAGAGTTTCTACTGATCTAACTGTAGTTGTCACTTCTCTCCTCCTTACATGGCCAAACTATCTCAACCTCTCCTCCCTTATCTTAGATATACTTGTCACTCCTAATCTTTCCCAAAAAAAACCTCATTTCTTATCATATCTAACATAGTGTGCCCACACATCCACCTTAGCATCCTCATCTCTGCTTACTCCAGCCTACGCACTTGTGTCTTCTTCGTGACCCAACAATTTATTTCATATAACATAGCAGGTCTAACTACAACTCTATAAAATTTTCCCTTTAATTTAGGTGAGAATCTCTTGTCGCACAATACCCCAAAAATTGCTCTCCACAATACGGAGGAGCAACCCCACCACAAATTCTCAAAACAAAATCCCTAGTTTTACTCCTTAATTCCATTATCCCCGTCTAGTAACGTCGTTTAACTCCTACATTCGTAATTACAACTATTAGACAAATCTTTTTAGTCTTAAACAATATGCACGGGGTTTCAGTTAAAAGCATGATATGAGAAAGCTTGGTTGTTAGCTTTTATCAACAAAATTGGGTCGTGTAATATAAGGAAGTACCTACAATTCGAAATTGAGGGGTACATAACTAGTTAGCTAGGCGATGCTCTGATGGTGTGCGATAAATAGATACAAAATTCCAACCTCCGAACTCAAATGGGCTATGATCGTTCCATACGCATACCAAATAAATACGTGGTTAGTATACCCCATGAGTATTGGACGAAGATATTGTGATCTTACCCAAGTAGTATCAAGGTGTGCGGTAAATGTGTTTCTTCTCAAATAGTTTATGGTGTCAATCGCATTAAGAGTAGGTTTAGATGATGTGTGAGTTAGTAATTTTAAATAAAATTAGAACTTTTTTATTATGAGCTTTAAAACATACCTTATTCCCTTAATTAAAGGGGTGTATTGTTATGAAAATTTAAATAAAGAATGCTTTGTTAGAAATAAAAGTAATAAGAAGAAAGGTGTGTATATAAAATAAAAACAATGTATGTTCTGGTGATAGGATTGTGCAAACTATTTACTATATAACGATTATTATCATCTTGATGAAAACTGATACTTTTCTTTTCAATTTTCATCTATTGGGAAAGGAGACAAGACCTCGTTAAATAAAACTTTTATTAAAAATGAATTAAAGAATACAAAACATGGCAAGAATGAACCCAAGCCCACCACTAGCCAAAAAAGAAATGTACAGTATAGGGCCTAAAGCTAATTTGAGATCTATATCTATCCAAAGTCTAAATTTATCCTTTGAGCCAAAAAGTCCCCCAACTCATAACGCTAAACACCCCCTACATCATCTGGCCCAATAGAAAGTCATTTACTTTTTTTTTTATTTTTCCACCCTACTATCTTTTTTTTATTAAAATCATTAACCCCCTTCCCCTAGCCCAGTTGGTAGTTGGGCCGGTGTCCTCTTCATGAGGCGCCGGTACGACTCCTACTTGTGGTGAAAGGGTTTGGGACCGACCCAATGATGGTTCGTTTCTACCAAGGCATGGTTCGATCCTGAGGGCAACCCGGTTTTACCCAGCTGTTACCCCAGCGAGTCTCTCGTGTGGGGGCAGTATGGTTTCCGGGCGAATGTCAGCTTACGAGACGACCGGGGCCTGATAGAAAATCGCGTCCGGAGGGCGGGGCTGACGGGGGATTGTCTTTGACAAGAACCCGGTAACCACTAAGGTTCTGTACATAGAAAGTCACCCTTCAAAAAAAATGAATTTAATATGGAATTAATTATGAATTTTCTTAGTAAACTTATTTTTTTATTAAAATCTATTGCTTAAATCTCTCTATATCACAAAGTTCCAAAATTATGTTCGTAAGAAATTAAAAATACGTAAGAATTCTGACAACAATTGTTTTTTATGAGTAATTTCTTAAAATTTTCAAATATTTATTTTGGTTGGATGGATTAAATGGTAAAAATACTACATGTAAAATAAAAAAAAAATAGATGGTATTAAAAAGTTAAAGAAAATAACACATTTAAAATTTAACTTAATAAAATTTATATATACCACATTACACTAGTACAAAAGTGATCAAATGATGCGGGTAAATTGGCTATGAAATGCGGTTTTAGACCCGCATCTTATGGCATAGCATCTTATGGTTATAGGCCAAAAGATGCGGGTCCAGAAGATGGTGTTCTAGACCCGCATCTTTTGACAAGTTAAGCAAAAACTGCTTTTCCCAATATATCCAAGAGATGCGGTTCTAGAACCGCATCTCTTGGTGTCAAAGCTAAAAAATATATTTTTCTTTTATGGTTCAATTTTCAGGAAAATTTATTAAAAATATTTTCAGTAAATTCCTATTATAAACAAATTATCAAAAAATAAAAATAAAATATACAAAAAAGTAAATTATATTAAAACCAATATAAAATAACCCAAGAAGATAAATTACAAAGTTTTCAAATTAACACAAATTTACAAAAATTTCAAAGTAACACAACTCTGAAGATGAATGTGATGTACATTCCCGAACCAATGTCTTCATACTAGCAACCTAAACCGACCTCTTCCCTTCATTCTTGCAACCCGAACAGACCTCTTCCATCATACTTGGAACCAAAACCATAGAAATTACCTAACAAAACATAACGTTACATTAATAAAGTAAAGCTTAAAATGTATACGCAACTGTACATATGTATAATATGCAATCATTAAATTCAAATGTTAAATAGTAGAATTAATCATTAAGTGATTAGTATATGAGCTAACCTTGAGACGCCTTTACAGAGTTTACGTCCAGCCCCTGGGTTTGTTAACGAACATCCGAGTAGATGGAATACATTAATAACTACAAACAAAATTAAAACTCATATCCAATTCAAACTTGAAAAAATAAACAGAACCATAGTTGCATCTTTTCACATAAACACAAATCACATATTTTAATTAGTTGAACATATTCCTGTTCTTATATACTGACCTGGGTTTGAAGATGGGTTGAAGCACATATTGAACCACCCGCAACCGACGACTAAACAACTTCTGGCTTCTGATCACTAATGCAAATAATTAATGGTTATATATGAATAAATATATTACAGGGATTAAAGAAACACAAATAAGAACACATAAAATAACTTCTCGTTATTCCTCAAATTATCAATAATAACATGTTAAATCAATATACAGAGAGCATAGTGCATTAAGTGTGAAATAAAAGACCATTTGAAATTTAATTATGACTTAATTATTTAAGGGTTTCTTTATATATTACATATCATATTTCAAAGAAAACAAAACCTCAGAAGAACAAATCATTGAATACTTAGATTAACACGATTAATTTGTTTAACCCGTTTTTTTCTAAACGTGCCAAAGCGTAGGCTGGTGGTGAGTGATAACCAAGTTGTAAATGTGCTAATTGAGTTGATGAGTCGTATAAAAATGGAATAAGTTTTATACCACTCGTAGTGGGGGTTTTCGGCGTTTTCCCAAAAAGAGCCCAACAACGCCGCCTGACCCCCCCCCCCCCCCCGGGTGTTTCTTTCTTTTTTTTTTTTTTTTTGAAAAACTGGAGGAGCGTGCTTTTTTAAACGTCTTCTTTTTTTTTTTGCCAATAGCATTTTTTTGATTTTTTTATTTAATTCTATTACCCCCCTTTTAATATAAGGCCCACATCCCCACTACACCCCTTTTAACATAATGTCCTACAATGCTCACATGCTGACTGAACCCCCACTTGACGCAAAATGCCCAAGGGTCTTTTATAAAACTGGGGGGTCGAAAACGTCTATACCCAAAAAATTCTATACGAAAACTACATACTTTCTTCTACTGAGCGAAAAGTTCGGAGGGTCGACCGCCTCTTAAAAGCTTCGCCCATGCCTGATGTGCCATCTTTCACAACCTTAATGAAACACAAATCAATGCCTAAATAATAACATAAACAAATAAAAGCATTTAAATGGAGAAAAAATGCAAGCTAACAGGTCCTAGTGATAAGCAATACATCAAACAATTGGTCAGCATGTTGTTCGTAAAAAATAATTTCTCTACATCGTAGTTGAACTCCTATTATACGGATAGAAAGAAGTAAAGAACAATGAAATAAATAAAACCACTTACAAGATCGTAAGTACCATTTTTCAACTTAACTTTTGGTTGAATTTTGGATGAGAAGACGAGATAATCGACTAGAAACAACAGAGAATAAGACACATTGAAGGAGGAGAAGAAGTAAATGGCGAGAAGAACAAGGGGTAGCAGTTGAAGTCTGGAAGGAAAATTAAATTGGGGGGAATCTTAAAAAATTAGGAGGGAACAAAAGGGTGGGAGTGTTAAAATTTTTGAATCCGTTCAAATAAAAAATCAAATTTTTTGGGTAAGATATTAAAATTATTTGTAGAAAATAATTGTAAGTTATAAAACATATATAAAATGAGAATAAAATTATACTATATTTAACCTTATATATATATATATATATATATATATATATATATATATATATATATATATATATATATGAGTTAACTGCCATTTTTGTCCCTGTGGTTTGGTCACTTTGGCCATTTCTGTCCATTTTTCAAAAATGCGCCATTTTCCTCCCCGACGTTCTGGAAAGGTGCCATTTCAGTCCAAAAATCATAACCCAGTTAAGTCGGTTTGTAAATAAGGACTGATTGTGTAAATTTGTTAATAAAAGGACCATTTAAGTAAAATGTATAAATATTTATATAAATAAGGACTGATTGCGCCATTTTCCTCTCCACCACCTGCATCACCAGTTCCCACCACAGCCACTGCCACCACCACCACTCCGATCTGCCACCAACATCTCATACCACAATTTCCACCTCGTTCACCACTAACACACCACCACCACCACCACACCTGTCGCCTCCCTTTCTATCCCTACTCTATATAAAAACACCACCACCACTAGCCCTGGCCGCCATCAACATCTCAGGCCACCGTCACCGCCTCGTTCACCACCGTCACCATCCAATCCATAACCACCGTCCCACCACATTACCCTTTGTCTCTCTACTCTCTCTCTCTCTAATTCCAGTAACAACAACATCTCAGACAACCATCACCAATTCACCACCCTCATTCACCACAGTCAACATCCTATCCATAACCACCATCGCCATCACCAAAACAGCCAAACAAACCTAACACCTAAAACATTTCATTTCACACAGACATTTCATCAAACACCTTACCTACATACTCACCACCGCCGCCGGAACCGGAGCTCCGGTGGTCACCACCGCCGCCGCCGGAACCACCACCATCAACGTCATCATCGTCATCATCTGTTATCATCATCATCGATCATCATCGACCTTCATCATCATCACCGCGATCTTCATCATCATCATCAGACCTTCATCATCAGACCATCATCATCAGACCTTCATCATCAGACCTTCATCATCGACCTTCATCATCGACCTTCATCATCGACCTTCATCATCGACCTTCATCATCATCATCGCGATCTTCATCATCATCATCAGACCTTCATCACCACTGCCGCCGCCGGTTCTCTCTCCCGCCTCCTTCATCATCAGACCTTCATCACCCTTTGTCTCTCTACTCTCTCTCTCTCTAACTCCAGTAACAACAACATCTCAGACAACCATCACCAATTCACCACCCTTATTCACCACAGTCAACATCCTATCCATAACCACCATCGCCATCACCAAAACAGCCAAACAAACCTAACACCTAAAACATTTCATTTCACACAGACATTTCATCAAACACCTTACCTGCATACTCACCACCGCCGCCGGAACCGGAGCTCCGGTGGTCACCACCGCCGCCGGAACCACCACCATCAACGTCATCATCTGTTATCATCATCATCGATCATCATCGACCTTCATCATCATCACCGCGATCTTCATCATCATCATCAGACCTTCATCATCAGACCATCATCATCAGACCTTCATCATCGACCTTCATCATCATCATCGCGATCATCATCATCATCAGACCTTCATCACCACTGCCGCCGCCGGTTCTCTCTCCCGCCTCCTTCTCTCTCTCTCTCTCGTCGTTATCTCTCTATCTCTCTCCTACTTTCTCCCTCTCTCGTCTGATCTGTGAGATGTGGAGGGGTGTGTGGTTAGTTTGGTTCGTGGGGGTGTAGGGTGTCGGAAAGATGGCCGGATTTACTCCGGTCACCAGAGTAGAGAGGTAAAGGTGATGGTGGTGGTGATTGTAGAGCATAGAGAGAGAGAGAGAGTGTGTGTGTGAACTGAATCAGAGTGTGTGTATACATTATATATATATATATTATATATATTTTATAATTATATTAATATTTATACATTTTACTTAACTGGTCCTTTATGTTACAAATTTATACAATCAGTCCTTATTTACAAACCGACTTAACTGGATTATGATTTTTGGACTGAAATGGCACCTTTCCAGAACGTCGGGGAGGAAAATGGCGCATTTTTGAAAAATGGATTGAAATGGCCAAAGTGACCAAACCACAGGGACGAAAATGGCAGTTAACTATATATATATATATATATATAGAAAAAGTATATCGTACATTACGGCTTAACGTACTTCACGTACAACAACGTGCGTGATTTGTTCAATAACATGCGTGATTAATGTTTTCAATATGCGTGATTATTGTGTTTCAACATGCGTGATTTTGGATTTTTGAGTTATAACGTGCGTGATTTTAAAATGAAGGTGCGTAATTACCTGTCGTACGTGATGTACGTTAAGCCGTAATGTACGTTAACATTCCTCTATAGAAAATGGAATATGAACCATAGTTGACCATCACTGGCCCTAATAGGCCCATTAACCATCCTAGTGGTCCATTGATCATCCTAAACGCCCTTCATTGACAAAAATGGAGCAAAATAACCCTAGTTGACCTATCAATCACCCTAATGGACCATTAATTATCCTAAACGATCTTCACTGACAAAAATGTTTCACGAACAACCTTAGTTGACCATCATCGCTATATTTTTAAACAACATACACTTGATTATCGCTGTATGTTTAAACTTTTTTATATTAATCATTAAAGGATACATCGATACATACATATATAAATACACTAACACATACATGGTATATCCGTGGCAGATCTAGCCCAAAAATCCAGTGGTATCCCATTTTTTTGGGATAAGGGGTATCCTTTGTATAAAACCGAAAAAAATTCACACTACGTAGATGGAGTCGAGGGGTATTTTTACACTACGAAGATGGAATTGAGGGGTAGCACGGGCAACCCCGACTTGTAACTACCTCTGCCCCTGTAGTACATATAAATAAATAAGTACGTACCTGTATACACAATAAATCAATAAATAAAAAAATATTTATCTGTAATCATAAAAAAATTGTTTATCATAAGAAATTTATTTATTTCTTATTGTTAATACTATATATGAAAACGTTTTTTATATATATTTTGTTATTTAGTATCGTTAACAATACGAAAGGTGTTAGCTTAGTAAGGAACAATCTCTTGTCCTCCTGTACGTTCTTCTTCAGTGAATCCTTTCTCGAATCTCCAATCTTGAATCCCTTGAACTTCAACAGCCTTTTTTTCTCTTATCTTCTCTTGTTTTGTCCAATACTTAGGGTTTCTATGACATCTCTATCTTTATATACTGCTCGTTTGTAAGTTGGGCTGTTTACGACCTCGTATACCCGAACTCGAGTCACAACCCGTTAATAAGGGAAAGTTGTTGTTATTAATCTAGGGTTTCCACATAGTACGTCGGGGTCTTTACCTGGGACTCACGACTCTTACTCACTCTCTAGGATCACAACCAGTAAACAACAGCCTTGGGCCTGCCTTCTACACATCTTCAGTGATATTCAGTTCTAACCCGTAAATCCTTTCTCTCACTTAGGAACCTGTAAAATACTCTTAAAGAAACATTTAAGCAATTTCAATCACTATTTACAACAAACAACTATCCTAATAGACCATTGATCATCCTTAATGTCCTTCATTAACAAAAATGGAGCATAAACAACCATACTTTACCACCAGTGTCATTCACTACTTGACCTATCAATCATCCTAATGGACCATTGATCATCTTTAACGCTTTTCATTGACAAAAATGGAGCATGAATGGCCCTAGTTGACCACCATTGTCCATAGTCCTAATAGACCATTGATCATCCTAAACAACCTTCATTGACAAAAATGTTTTACGAACAACCTTAATTAACCATCATCGTTATATGTTTAAACAACATGCAGATGATCATCGCAATATGTTTAAACCTTTTTTATATTAATCATTAAAGGATACGTCGATACGTACACATATAAATACACTAACACATACATAGTACATATTAATAAATAAGTACTTACCTATATACACAATAAATCAATTAATAAAAAATAATTATTTGTAATCAACAAAAGAATTATTTATTTCTTATTGTTAATACTATATATGAAAACGTTTTTTATATATATTTTCTTATTTAGTATCATTAATAAAAAAAAATCAATTATACATATACAAGTAGTATCTACTTATCTTTTATTATTAGTTTTTTTATTAGTCAATAGTAGTATTTACTTAATACTTGTTTATTATTATTATTATTATTATTATTATTGTATCAAGAGATGTGGTTTTTGAACCGCATCTTTTGGCTCTTGATTTTTTTTAAAACACTCATAAGATGCGGTTACACAAGAACTGCATCTTTTGGCTAATGTTTTTTTTCAAAACATACATAAGATGCGGTTTAGATAGGAGAACCGCATCTTTTGAAAACCCCCATAGCCTCTTTTGATCATTTTTGTACTAGTGTTAAAATTCATTTTTAAAATTTGCTAACCACCATGAGGTCCCATGCAAGCTTATGTCATTTGGACAACATTATTGTGAAGAAGGATTAACTAAAAGGATTCATGGTTTAGCGGGAAAATGGCAAGGAAGACTTACATGAGGAATAATTGTATCTTCAATTTTACTTGTATTTAGGTTAGAATTTTGTGTATTAAATGGGTTGCATAAATGTAATACTATATACCTCAGTAGTAATAAAGTTATGTATTTCTAAAATTTTTGTATTGCAAGGGTTAAAATTATACATTACAATATCATCTTGATTTTTTTAAAAGCATGGTTTCAACCATTAGAATTATTATAGAACCCGTGACATATATAGTCTTGGATTATGAGAAGCCATAAAAGGAATGTGCACGAAATTTAAAAGAAATTATATCAATTTATAAGATGGTATGAAGATGATGGTTAAGATGATGATAACCACTTGATTGGTTATGAACCCTAGATGATGATGGGAGTCCATGAAGATGATGATAGAAAAAAAAAACAAAAACAAAACTGGACATCAAATTTATTTAAAGATGAGAACAACCCCTTTGATAATGAACTTTGTGAACTAAATTAGCCTTGATTATTAATACACAAAGTGTAAATCAATGACCAAGATTTGATTATGAAAACACACTGGTGTATTTTACGATTTGATGATGTAAATCAATGGCCAAGATTTGTTCATTCGCTTCACAAATACATTAGTGTTCACTCTAGAACCCCACCCACAATTACCATACTTATCTTTGGAGATGCTTGATGACTAAAACTTTTAATCAAAGCTTGAACAACCCAAGGATGTGTGTGTGTTTTCGGACGAGAGAGAGAGAGGAGGAGGAGGGTGTGTGTAACTTCTTGGAATTTAAATGAGTGATTGAGAATGAATGGAGGTTATGTTGCATTTTATTTAACTTGTTTTATGTGTTATATTTTTAATGTAAGTTTTTTATATATAAAGCTTTGGGGGATTTTAGTAAGTTAGGTATTCAAATCATACCCCTTATGATTTTTTAGTTATGATATGTAATTTCAAGCTTTGATAATTATTTGGTTATTACCAATGTTTGCTAAATGCCTAGGATAATTTCACAAAGATGTATATGATTTCCAGGGTTTTCATGGGAATTTCTATTCAATCTAGGAATCATGTCTAATGTATGACTAATGCATTCCAAATGAAAGTTCAAATAATGTTTCAACGTCTAGACCTGAAAATGTGACTGAGGTTACAACTTTTGTGAAGTTTAGACTTTATAGTAGTATTTGTTTTGTTAAAAACAATGCTCATCCCATCATTGTGATTTGATAAAATACTAACAATGCTCACTGATGTGATGAATTTCGCCAGTAGTCCATTTGAAGGATTTATTAACCGTTAAAAAAAACAAAATGGCGATTTGATAGAATATCAAGGTAACAGAATCCTTATTGCACCAAACGTTTCATTTCTGCAAAAATCACAAACGACAAGCAAAAAACCTACGCAAAACAACCTATATTTGGTGGTCCCATGGAAGCTATTTTGATTCAAACCAATCCGAAAAGTTATCCATCCACCTCTAATGGTTGTTGGTATCTGACTATCTGCCAACCGAAAATCACAACCCTTTAGAGTTTGACCCATATTGAAGGTTCACGCTCTATTATAATTCATATTTAGATAGTGAAAACAAAATAAATTAGTTTTTTTTTTTTTTTGAACGGCAAGGCTTCTATATAAATATAGAAACGAGCCAGCAAAAAGCAGTTCCACCTGACAAAATTACACAATCATGTCACGATTATTAAAATCGCTCCACCTCTCCCAATTTAAATTACAGAATTTTTATATACTTTTCACCCAAATAAACAAGTTTTCCTTTATAGCCTCGATCGTTTTGAACATTGAACGTGTCAGTTGTTGAAAACCGAATCATTCCTCGCTTTCCAAACTTCCCATAGAGTTGTTTAGAAAGCCGCTTCAATGAGTTTTTCCCAATCTCTCGACCCCTTGAAGGCCGCTGCTTCCCATACATTCTGGACCGTGATATCCTCACCAAAAGCTGGCAACTTTAGCCACATCGTAACATGCCACCAAAATAAATTACTTGATAAAAGAAAGACATCAAACCCATATCTAAACATGAAGAATCGCTTGTATGTTCATGTTCATATTCAAGAGAAATGATGCATTAAAACCAATTTTTCACTACTTGCATCTAATAAGTTTTTTTTTTTTTTTTTTCTAGTAATTAACAAGTTAACTGATACAAATTACAAATTACAACCCTACTAAGACCACCCGTAGTGGGGCGTGATTTTTAAACATTTTTCAAAAAAAACGCCTTATAACGCCCCGGCCGCCATTACACAGGGCGTTACCGGGCGTTATTTTTCAAAAAAAATGAATGTAGCGTTATTATTAAAACGCCATTTTGCACTTGTTGGAGGTTTGACTTGGGTTGACCCACCAATGAGAAATCACTTTTTTTTTTTTTTTTTTTTTTAAGGATTGAAAGGGGCATTATTTGGGCATTATCCCCACTACACCACTTTATGCTATAATGGCCCATGCTGACTGGATTGCCACGTGTCGGATAATGCCCCATGGTGGGGGCATTATAACAAGTTACCACTACACATGGTCTAACAACAATTTCCATGGCTCTTGACTAAAAACCATCATTGCATCTCTCACATAATTAAAAAACAAATTTGATATTACAACTTAACATAATAAAACTTAACATTATTCAGAATATGAAAGGATTTATAAGAATTATCTTAACTTGAATATATACTACATGAGACTCAACATTTTGTTACACAAAATATCTCCCTTATTCTTTGCTTGATCCGGTTGGTAGATGACCAAACGGTGACGTATCCTCTTGTAAAACAAAATTTGGTGTTATATGAGATGGTACACCCCTATTGACCTGCCTTTGATCAATGTCATATGAAATAAAAGGACAATCAACACTATAATGTTGAATGAAACTTGTGTTCTTAGTGTCACTTTTATTGTCAAGCGACGATGATTCTTTAATGCCCGAGGCACAATTTCTCGGTTGTGTTTGATAAAACACTTTCGAGAGAATGATCTCCCCGTCTTTTTCCTCTTCGTTGTTGCCAAGGTGATATTGGTGCATCACCCAATTTGTTTTCTCCGGTTTCTTTTGCCTACCGTAGTTTGTGTAGAGCACAAGTATCTTTTTATACCCTTCGACTGAACCCGAGATCAAGACAGGCCTAGTCTTGCCTGTTTTGTGCCATCTTGTTTCCCCCCTCTCGGCGTCCATGTGGACCTTTCGTCTCTTACGTGTGCCTGTTGTGTAAGCCTTTGAAGGACGGTGAAAGAAGTGGCGAATTTGTCCGTCATTGCTAACTCCTACACGCCATTAACAGATAGCTAGTAATTAATGTTTCCCACAACAGATTTTCCGAGTTTTTTCCTGTAGTAGTGTTGGTGGGAAAAGTATTTACGAAAATAGTGTTGATACAAAAATATTTACCAAAATAGTGTTTTTAAAGTTTGTTTCTTTTTCACTCCTAACCTTATTGGATAAATCCAATTCTTTAAATAATTGTTGACTTAATCATGGTATTTGATCTCTCACTAACTTATTTATTATCAAGTATCTTACAAAAAAAATATTTTTTTATAAATATTTTTTTATAAAACCTTCTTTTAAAAAAAACTTATTCTAAAGATCTATATTTGATACTTTAAAAATCTAAAAGTCTATATTTAATACAATAACGGTAATCTTAATAACTCCAGTTATACATTAAAATTGTGTATTTGATTAAGAAAACTGAAAATCACTCAAATCAATATACATATATAGTTGAAACTCCTTTTGATTATGTTTTTTTATACATAACACAGTGTAGTAACTTACTTTTTTAAACATTAGTTTATATTTTTTTAGTAATCCATTCCGTTGTATGCATATTTTTTTAAATAAAGTTCTCGAATAAACGAATGAATTGGTAGGTTCAAATGTAATCCTTATCTCATTCGTTAATACATGTTATAAAGATTGTTTTTTTTCCAAGTAGGTTTTAGTAAAAAAAAACAGCAAATACAAATTTTTACAACAAATTTTTAAATAAAGTTCTCGAATAAACTGAGATTATTTAAAACAAACAGCAAATACAAATTTTTACAACAAATTCTATTTTTTCCAAGTCGGTTTTAGTAAAAAAAAAAAGATTGATTTTAAGTGGATTATTCGAACCTACTAACTCATAGGTGTGTTGTGACACGAAATACATATCTTTAACTAATGCATTTAGTTTGAGAGAAAAATATATCCAAGTATATCATATTATTTATATAAAGAAAACATAAGCTAGGGGAACTATAACAATGGTCCGTAATTTTAAGTTTTTAGATTTAGTATATTTTCAGTTTTTTAATAAATATTTAATTATCAGGGTATAACTAAAGTTATTCGAACCATACGAAGGTTTTTTATCAACTACATAAATTTAGAATTTTAAAACAACTGTTTTTAAGTAGATTTTATTAAAAAATAGTTTTCTTTAAGATTCTTAAAAAAAGTTATGTGAGAGACCAAATACTAGGATAAATCAATAATTGTTTTAATGAATTGGATTAATCCAATGAGGTTAGGAGTGAGAAAAATTAAATTTTTGAAAACAACATTTTGGTAAATATTTTTCTAACAACAATATTTTGGTAAATATTTTTTCTACCAAATTTTTTTTTAATATGGCAAAAAACTCTAGATTTTCCTACAAAATCACTTTTGTCAGAATGGGTTTCTTACGTAATTCTGATCAATTTTGACGTAGAAACGACCCAGTTTTCTAGTAGCATGAAAGGTTTTAAAATATTGATTATGAAAAATAATTCAAATAGTTGGTGAATGTGATAGTATCAATAAATAACTTGTTAAAACTTGCTCGAAGTATTAGATATTGTTTACATCATAATTCATTCTTTTTTAGAAATAAAGTAACAAATCAACTATGTAGCTCACATGTCACATGTTCTTTTTCTATGAATTTCATTCCTAAAGCTCTTCTATATTATAGATATTAAAGGCCTAAACTAATGGAAAAAAATGGCCTAACATGTTGATTAGGTGTAATAAATACCTTTATTACTTTCACGCAAAGAGGGTGAATAGAGCCAATAGTTATACGCTATACCAGCTTGTCAAGAAAAACTAAATAAATATCGTTCATAAGAAGGTGATAACTTTTAGTAGAAGAAGTTCTTTTCAATTTTCTTGTCTTGTACTGTTCGTTGGGTTTTTTACAGCATTTGTTGGCCCTGTTCTGTTTATCATAGAATCTTACCGTTCAAAAAAAAAAGATATTGCTTCTGACTTTTAAAAATTATTATCAATCCGATAATATGTTATCAGCTATTGCACCTATATTTAAGGCCATTAATTCCCAAGAGGTCGCCTTTAGGCTCCATGGAGTGACGTGGACCCGCCCCTTCGAAGGCCTGGTTGGAAGCATGGATGACATCTGAGAGAGAGGGAGTGTCGCCCATAAAGAGGAGGAGAGAGAGAGGGAGTCACTCAATTGGGCAGTGCTAATTAACATTGAGCGTACCCCCTCTCTGCGTTAAGTTTTTCTTTGGAAGTAAATATAGAACTTACCTGGTAATTTTTCAGGATGAGTATAACAAATCCCGGTTTCACCTTCAATTGTAGGAATGAATTCATCAATAAGGGGATGAAGCTCATTGGTATCACATCCAACCTTAGCCTTTAAATGCTCAATAATTTCTTGATCAGTCGGGTGGAACTTCACTCCGGCTGGTAATCCGGGCAAATCATGAATCAACTCCTGATTTTCAAAAACATCATCGTTGTTTCGAAACTCATCTAAACCGCAAAATAATAATATAAATAATAATTAACAAAATGAACATATGAACCTTAGCTTGAAGTTGTATGGTATGTCCACAAGAAGGGCATGAACTTGTGACAATATTTCTTGAAGAAGTTGAGAGGTTTTGGAGGGTATTGCTTTCATCTTTAGACCAAGTCATTTTTATTGTTTTTGGCTGATTTCATGCTCATTCCAAGTTGGGTAATTTGTGTATCCTCAAAGTAAAGCAACTAGAAAATAAAGATTTCATATATTCTCAATAAAGAAATATAACTAAATAGTTGGAGTACATAAAAATTAAAGAGCCAAACAAAAGTAAATTCTCTCTCTCTTTTAAAGAATCATTGTGATCAACCAACTCTAGCTTCTTGAGGGTGTGTTCCTCTTTTAATCTTTTTATAATACGCAAGAGGGCGATACGCGAACCTGATATTGTTTCTTGACGTCGGAAAAGAATCGAATCCGCCTTTACTGACTTTATCTTCTATGAAACCCTAATTCTTCATCAAGAAGTACCTCAAAGACTCTTAATATATATAGACAATAGAGACAAAAAGATGGAGACTTTATTGGTATTTCCTGGTTTTTGGTAAGGTTGAAGAAAATGGTATTTTGTAGATTTAAAGAATTAGGATTGCTTGGAAGCCAAGTTATGTTTAGGTGGACTGGCAGACAAGTCCTAACCTTGATGCAGTGGAGGGTTTCTTTCCTTTTCTTTTCCTTTTGTCTTAGAAGGGGTCTTTGCAACTAATTACTAAAGTAAAATTACCAAAATGCCCTTCTCGACAATTTCTTAACCCGACGGTAACTTTCTAACACAAGGACCGCTGAACGAAGAACCATTTGCAAGCATTGAAGTTAAGGTTGTTTTGCGAATCGGGCCATCCCATCCATTAACATCATTTACAAGTTACAACCTTTTAAGTAAAAGAAAAAAAATATTAGGCTCAAAGAAGTTAATTATTTAAAATGGAAATAGTGGAGATGAAGCAACTGTACGTGGATAGAAGGAGAGAGCTGAAGCGTCAACCTAGAGTATGGTCAAAGCTATCCATCTATATATGGCTTCTTTACCTTAATCATGTGTTAATTTGCTCTCTACATATATGTATGTGGTTGTAACATATTCATAAATAGCAAAACTACACCAACTTTGTAACTTGCGTATGTCGTCTGCTTATACATATTAAATATACTTATATAACTTATATACATTGGTACTTTTCATGTCATGAAATGTAAATGACATCAACTTAATTACATCGACAATTCAGTTACATACACGTTAATTTCTTATTTCGGCGAAACTCTTTCACATGTGGAATGTTGTTGAAGTCGTTGAATGCCGAAAAACATTAGATATATGTATTTATATTCAATAATTGCTTAGGTTGTTTAAAAATTTGTAGTTTCAATAAAAAAACATTG
>JARYGA010060858.1:0-53141 GCA_030545235.1 Helianthus tuberosus | reverse complement strand
TGTGTGTGAACTGAATCAGAGTGTGTGTATACATTATATATATATATATTATATATATTTTATAATTATATTAATATTTATACATTTTACTTAACTGGTCCTTTATGTTACAAATTTATACAATCAGTCCTTATTTACAAACCGACTTAACTGGATTATGATTTTTGGACTGAAATGGCACCTTTCCAGAACGTCGGGGAGGAAAATGGCGCATTTTTGAAAAATGGATTGAAATGGCCAAAGTGACCAAACCACAGGGACGAAAATGGCAGTTAACTATATATATATATATATATATAGAAAAAGTATATCGTACATTACGGCTTAACGTACTTCACGTACAACAACGTGCGTGATTTGTTCAATAACATGCGTGATTAATGTTTTCAATATGCGTGATTATTGTGTTTCAACATGCGTGATTTTGGATTTTTGAGTTATAACGTGCGTGATTTTAAAATGAAGGTGCGTAATTACCTGTCGTACGTGATGTACGTTAAGCCGTAATGTACGTTAACATTCCTCTATAGAAAATGGAATATGAACCATAGTTGACCATCACTGGCCCTAATAGGCCCATTAACCATCCTAGTGGTCCATTGATCATCCTAAACGCCCTTCATTGACAAAAATGGAGCAAAATAACCCTAGTTGACCTATCAATCACCCTAATGGACCATTAATTATCCTAAACGATCTTCACTGACAAAAATGTTTCACGAACAACCTTAGTTGACCATCATCGCTATATTTTTAAACAACATACACTTGATTATCGCTGTATGTTTAAACTTTTTTATATTAATCATTAAAGGATACATCGATACATACATATATAAATACACTAACACATACATGGTATATCCGTGGCAGATCTAGCCCAAAAATCCAGTGGTATCCCATTTTTTTGGGATAAGGGGTATCCTTTGTATAAAACCGAAAAAAATTCACACTACGTAGATGGAGTCGAGGGGTATTTTTACACTACGAAGATGGAATTGAGGGGTAGCACGGGCAACCCCGACTTGTAACTACCTCTGCCCCTGTAGTACATATAAATAAATAAGTACGTACCTGTATACACAATAAATCAATAAATAAAAAAATATTTATCTGTAATCATAAAAAAATTGTTTATCATAAGAAATTTATTTATTTCTTATTGTTAATACTATATATGAAAACGTTTTTTATATATATTTTGTTATTTAGTATCGTTAACAATACGAAAGGTGTTAGCTTAGTAAGGAACAATCTCTTGTCCTCCTGTACGTTCTTCTTCAGTGAATCCTTTCTCGAATCTCCAATCTTGAATCCCTTGAACTTCAACAGCCTTTTTTTCTCTTATCTTCTCTTGTTTTGTCCAATACTTAGGGTTTCTATGACATCTCTATCTTTATATACTGCTCGTTTGTAAGTTGGGCTGTTTACGACCTCGTATACCCGAACTCGAGTCACAACCCGTTAATAAGGGAAAGTTGTTGTTATTAATCTAGGGTTTCCACATAGTACGTCGGGGTCTTTACCTGGGACTCACGACTCTTACTCACTCTCTAGGATCACAACCAGTAAACAACAGCCTTGGGCCTGCCTTCTACACATCTTCAGTGATATTCAGTTCTAACCCGTAAATCCTTTCTCTCACTTAGGAACCTGTAAAATACTCTTAAAGAAACATTTAAGCAATTTCAATCACTATTTACAACAAACAACTATCCTAATAGACCATTGATCATCCTTAATGTCCTTCATTAACAAAAATGGAGCATAAACAACCATACTTTACCACCAGTGTCATTCACTACTTGACCTATCAATCATCCTAATGGACCATTGATCATCTTTAACGCTTTTCATTGACAAAAATGGAGCATGAATGGCCCTAGTTGACCACCATTGTCCATAGTCCTAATAGACCATTGATCATCCTAAACAACCTTCATTGACAAAAATGTTTTACGAACAACCTTAATTAACCATCATCGTTATATGTTTAAACAACATGCAGATGATCATCGCAATATGTTTAAACCTTTTTTATATTAATCATTAAAGGATACGTCGATACGTACACATATAAATACACTAACACATACATAGTACATATTAATAAATAAGTACTTACCTATATACACAATAAATCAATTAATAAAAAATAATTATTTGTAATCAACAAAAGAATTATTTATTTCTTATTGTTAATACTATATATGAAAACGTTTTTTATATATATTTTCTTATTTAGTATCATTAATAAAAAAAAATCAATTATACATATACAAGTAGTATCTACTTATCTTTTATTATTAGTTTTTTTATTAGTCAATAGTAGTATTTACTTAATACTTGTTTATTATTATTATTATTATTATTATTATTGTATCAAGAGATGTGGTTTTTGAACCGCATCTTTTGGCTCTTGATTTTTTTTAAAACACTCATAAGATGCGGTTACACAAGAACTGCATCTTTTGGCTAATGTTTTTTTTCAAAACATACATAAGATGCGGTTTAGATAGGAGAACCGCATCTTTTGAAAACCCCCATAGCCTCTTTTGATCATTTTTGTACTAGTGTTAAAATTCATTTTTAAAATTTGCTAACCACCATGAGGTCCCATGCAAGCTTATGTCATTTGGACAACATTATTGTGAAGAAGGATTAACTAAAAGGATTCATGGTTTAGCGGGAAAATGGCAAGGAAGACTTACATGAGGAATAATTGTATCTTCAATTTTACTTGTATTTAGGTTAGAATTTTGTGTATTAAATGGGTTGCATAAATGTAATACTATATACCTCAGTAGTAATAAAGTTATGTATTTCTAAAATTTTTGTATTGCAAGGGTTAAAATTATACATTACAATATCATCTTGATTTTTTTAAAAGCATGGTTTCAACCATTAGAATTATTATAGAACCCGTGACATATATAGTCTTGGATTATGAGAAGCCATAAAAGGAATGTGCACGAAATTTAAAAGAAATTATATCAATTTATAAGATGGTATGAAGATGATGGTTAAGATGATGATAACCACTTGATTGGTTATGAACCCTAGATGATGATGGGAGTCCATGAAGATGATGATAGAAAAAAAAAACAAAAACAAAACTGGACATCAAATTTATTTAAAGATGAGAACAACCCCTTTGATAATGAACTTTGTGAACTAAATTAGCCTTGATTATTAATACACAAAGTGTAAATCAATGACCAAGATTTGATTATGAAAACACACTGGTGTATTTTACGATTTGATGATGTAAATCAATGGCCAAGATTTGTTCATTCGCTTCACAAATACATTAGTGTTCACTCTAGAACCCCACCCACAATTACCATACTTATCTTTGGAGATGCTTGATGACTAAAACTTTTAATCAAAGCTTGAACAACCCAAGGATGTGTGTGTGTTTTCGGACGAGAGAGAGAGAGGAGGAGGAGGGTGTGTGTAACTTCTTGGAATTTAAATGAGTGATTGAGAATGAATGGAGGTTATGTTGCATTTTATTTAACTTGTTTTATGTGTTATATTTTTAATGTAAGTTTTTTATATATAAAGCTTTGGGGGATTTTAGTAAGTTAGGTATTCAAATCATACCCCTTATGATTTTTTAGTTATGATATGTAATTTCAAGCTTTGATAATTATTTGGTTATTACCAATGTTTGCTAAATGCCTAGGATAATTTCACAAAGATGTATATGATTTCCAGGGTTTTCATGGGAATTTCTATTCAATCTAGGAATCATGTCTAATGTATGACTAATGCATTCCAAATGAAAGTTCAAATAATGTTTCAACGTCTAGACCTGAAAATGTGACTGAGGTTACAACTTTTGTGAAGTTTAGACTTTATAGTAGTATTTGTTTTGTTAAAAACAATGCTCATCCCATCATTGTGATTTGATAAAATACTAACAATGCTCACTGATGTGATGAATTTCGCCAGTAGTCCATTTGAAGGATTTATTAACCGTTAAAAAAAACAAAATGGCGATTTGATAGAATATCAAGGTAACAGAATCCTTATTGCACCAAACGTTTCATTTCTGCAAAAATCACAAACGACAAGCAAAAAACCTACGCAAAACAACCTATATTTGGTGGTCCCATGGAAGCTATTTTGATTCAAACCAATCCGAAAAGTTATCCATCCACCTCTAATGGTTGTTGGTATCTGACTATCTGCCAACCGAAAATCACAACCCTTTAGAGTTTGACCCATATTGAAGGTTCACGCTCTATTATAATTCATATTTAGATAGTGAAAACAAAATAAATTAGTTTTTTTTTTTTTTTGAACGGCAAGGCTTCTATATAAATATAGAAACGAGCCAGCAAAAAGCAGTTCCACCTGACAAAATTACACAATCATGTCACGATTATTAAAATCGCTCCACCTCTCCCAATTTAAATTACAGAATTTTTATATACTTTTCACCCAAATAAACAAGTTTTCCTTTATAGCCTCGATCGTTTTGAACATTGAACGTGTCAGTTGTTGAAAACCGAATCATTCCTCGCTTTCCAAACTTCCCATAGAGTTGTTTAGAAAGCCGCTTCAATGAGTTTTTCCCAATCTCTCGACCCCTTGAAGGCCGCTGCTTCCCATACATTCTGGACCGTGATATCCTCACCAAAAGCTGGCAACTTTAGCCACATCGTAACATGCCACCAAAATAAATTACTTGATAAAAGAAAGACATCAAACCCATATCTAAACATGAAGAATCGCTTGTATGTTCATGTTCATATTCAAGAGAAATGATGCATTAAAACCAATTTTTCACTACTTGCATCTAATAAGTTTTTTTTTTTTTTTTTTCTAGTAATTAACAAGTTAACTGATACAAATTACAAATTACAACCCTACTAAGACCACCCGTAGTGGGGCGTGATTTTTAAACATTTTTCAAAAAAAACGCCTTATAACGCCCCGGCCGCCATTACACAGGGCGTTACCGGGCGTTATTTTTCAAAAAAAATGAATGTAGCGTTATTATTAAAACGCCATTTTGCACTTGTTGGAGGTTTGACTTGGGTTGACCCACCAATGAGAAATCACTTTTTTTTTTTTTTTTTTTTTTAAGGATTGAAAGGGGCATTATTTGGGCATTATCCCCACTACACCACTTTATGCTATAATGGCCCATGCTGACTGGATTGCCACGTGTCGGATAATGCCCCATGGTGGGGGCATTATAACAAGTTACCACTACACATGGTCTAACAACAATTTCCATGGCTCTTGACTAAAAACCATCATTGCATCTCTCACATAATTAAAAAACAAATTTGATATTACAACTTAACATAATAAAACTTAACATTATTCAGAATATGAAAGGATTTATAAGAATTATCTTAACTTGAATATATACTACATGAGACTCAACATTTTGTTACACAAAATATCTCCCTTATTCTTTGCTTGATCCGGTTGGTAGATGACCAAACGGTGACGTATCCTCTTGTAAAACAAAATTTGGTGTTATATGAGATGGTACACCCCTATTGACCTGCCTTTGATCAATGTCATATGAAATAAAAGGACAATCAACACTATAATGTTGAATGAAACTTGTGTTCTTAGTGTCACTTTTATTGTCAAGCGACGATGATTCTTTAATGCCCGAGGCACAATTTCTCGGTTGTGTTTGATAAAACACTTTCGAGAGAATGATCTCCCCGTCTTTTTCCTCTTCGTTGTTGCCAAGGTGATATTGGTGCATCACCCAATTTGTTTTCTCCGGTTTCTTTTGCCTACCGTAGTTTGTGTAGAGCACAAGTATCTTTTTATACCCTTCGACTGAACCCGAGATCAAGACAGGCCTAGTCTTGCCTGTTTTGTGCCATCTTGTTTCCCCCCTCTCGGCGTCCATGTGGACCTTTCGTCTCTTACGTGTGCCTGTTGTGTAAGCCTTTGAAGGACGGTGAAAGAAGTGGCGAATTTGTCCGTCATTGCTAACTCCTACACGCCATTAACAGATAGCTAGTAATTAATGTTTCCCACAACAGATTTTCCGAGTTTTTTCCTGTAGTAGTGTTGGTGGGAAAAGTATTTACGAAAATAGTGTTGATACAAAAATATTTACCAAAATAGTGTTTTTAAAGTTTGTTTCTTTTTCACTCCTAACCTTATTGGATAAATCCAATTCTTTAAATAATTGTTGACTTAATCATGGTATTTGATCTCTCACTAACTTATTTATTATCAAGTATCTTACAAAAAAAATATTTTTTTATAAATATTTTTTTATAAAACCTTCTTTTAAAAAAAACTTATTCTAAAGATCTATATTTGATACTTTAAAAATCTAAAAGTCTATATTTAATACAATAACGGTAATCTTAATAACTCCAGTTATACATTAAAATTGTGTATTTGATTAAGAAAACTGAAAATCACTCAAATCAATATACATATATAGTTGAAACTCCTTTTGATTATGTTTTTTTATACATAACACAGTGTAGTAACTTACTTTTTTAAACATTAGTTTATATTTTTTTAGTAATCCATTCCGTTGTATGCATATTTTTTTAAATAAAGTTCTCGAATAAACGAATGAATTGGTAGGTTCAAATGTAATCCTTATCTCATTCGTTAATACATGTTATAAAGATTGTTTTTTTTCCAAGTAGGTTTTAGTAAAAAAAAACAGCAAATACAAATTTTTACAACAAATTTTTAAATAAAGTTCTCGAATAAACTGAGATTATTTAAAACAAACAGCAAATACAAATTTTTACAACAAATTCTATTTTTTCCAAGTCGGTTTTAGTAAAAAAAAAAAGATTGATTTTAAGTGGATTATTCGAACCTACTAACTCATAGGTGTGTTGTGACACGAAATACATATCTTTAACTAATGCATTTAGTTTGAGAGAAAAATATATCCAAGTATATCATATTATTTATATAAAGAAAACATAAGCTAGGGGAACTATAACAATGGTCCGTAATTTTAAGTTTTTAGATTTAGTATATTTTCAGTTTTTTAATAAATATTTAATTATCAGGGTATAACTAAAGTTATTCGAACCATACGAAGGTTTTTTATCAACTACATAAATTTAGAATTTTAAAACAACTGTTTTTAAGTAGATTTTATTAAAAAATAGTTTTCTTTAAGATTCTTAAAAAAAGTTATGTGAGAGACCAAATACTAGGATAAATCAATAATTGTTTTAATGAATTGGATTAATCCAATGAGGTTAGGAGTGAGAAAAATTAAATTTTTGAAAACAACATTTTGGTAAATATTTTTCTAACAACAATATTTTGGTAAATATTTTTTCTACCAAATTTTTTTTTAATATGGCAAAAAACTCTAGATTTTCCTACAAAATCACTTTTGTCAGAATGGGTTTCTTACGTAATTCTGATCAATTTTGACGTAGAAACGACCCAGTTTTCTAGTAGCATGAAAGGTTTTAAAATATTGATTATGAAAAATAATTCAAATAGTTGGTGAATGTGATAGTATCAATAAATAACTTGTTAAAACTTGCTCGAAGTATTAGATATTGTTTACATCATAATTCATTCTTTTTTAGAAATAAAGTAACAAATCAACTATGTAGCTCACATGTCACATGTTCTTTTTCTATGAATTTCATTCCTAAAGCTCTTCTATATTATAGATATTAAAGGCCTAAACTAATGGAAAAAAATGGCCTAACATGTTGATTAGGTGTAATAAATACCTTTATTACTTTCACGCAAAGAGGGTGAATAGAGCCAATAGTTATACGCTATACCAGCTTGTCAAGAAAAACTAAATAAATATCGTTCATAAGAAGGTGATAACTTTTAGTAGAAGAAGTTCTTTTCAATTTTCTTGTCTTGTACTGTTCGTTGGGTTTTTTACAGCATTTGTTGGCCCTGTTCTGTTTATCATAGAATCTTACCGTTCAAAAAAAAAAGATATTGCTTCTGACTTTTAAAAATTATTATCAATCCGATAATATGTTATCAGCTATTGCACCTATATTTAAGGCCATTAATTCCCAAGAGGTCGCCTTTAGGCTCCATGGAGTGACGTGGACCCGCCCCTTCGAAGGCCTGGTTGGAAGCATGGATGACATCTGAGAGAGAGGGAGTGTCGCCCATAAAGAGGAGGAGAGAGAGAGGGAGTCACTCAATTGGGCAGTGCTAATTAACATTGAGCGTACCCCCTCTCTGCGTTAAGTTTTTCTTTGGAAGTAAATATAGAACTTACCTGGTAATTTTTCAGGATGAGTATAACAAATCCCGGTTTCACCTTCAATTGTAGGAATGAATTCATCAATAAGGGGATGAAGCTCATTGGTATCACATCCAACCTTAGCCTTTAAATGCTCAATAATTTCTTGATCAGTCGGGTGGAACTTCACTCCGGCTGGTAATCCGGGCAAATCATGAATCAACTCCTGATTTTCAAAAACATCATCGTTGTTTCGAAACTCATCTAAACCGCAAAATAATAATATAAATAATAATTAACAAAATGAACATATGAACCTTAGCTTGAAGTTGTATGGTATGTCCACAAGAAGGGCATGAACTTGTGACAATATTTCTTGAAGAAGTTGAGAGGTTTTGGAGGGTATTGCTTTCATCTTTAGACCAAGTCATTTTTATTGTTTTTGGCTGATTTCATGCTCATTCCAAGTTGGGTAATTTGTGTATCCTCAAAGTAAAGCAACTAGAAAATAAAGATTTCATATATTCTCAATAAAGAAATATAACTAAATAGTTGGAGTACATAAAAATTAAAGAGCCAAACAAAAGTAAATTCTCTCTCTCTTTTAAAGAATCATTGTGATCAACCAACTCTAGCTTCTTGAGGGTGTGTTCCTCTTTTAATCTTTTTATAATACGCAAGAGGGCGATACGCGAACCTGATATTGTTTCTTGACGTCGGAAAAGAATCGAATCCGCCTTTACTGACTTTATCTTCTATGAAACCCTAATTCTTCATCAAGAAGTACCTCAAAGACTCTTAATATATATAGACAATAGAGACAAAAAGATGGAGACTTTATTGGTATTTCCTGGTTTTTGGTAAGGTTGAAGAAAATGGTATTTTGTAGATTTAAAGAATTAGGATTGCTTGGAAGCCAAGTTATGTTTAGGTGGACTGGCAGACAAGTCCTAACCTTGATGCAGTGGAGGGTTTCTTTCCTTTTCTTTTCCTTTTGTCTTAGAAGGGGTCTTTGCAACTAATTACTAAAGTAAAATTACCAAAATGCCCTTCTCGACAATTTCTTAACCCGACGGTAACTTTCTAACACAAGGACCGCTGAACGAAGAACCATTTGCAAGCATTGAAGTTAAGGTTGTTTTGCGAATCGGGCCATCCCATCCATTAACATCATTTACAAGTTACAACCTTTTAAGTAAAAGAAAAAAAATATTAGGCTCAAAGAAGTTAATTATTTAAAATGGAAATAGTGGAGATGAAGCAACTGTACGTGGATAGAAGGAGAGAGCTGAAGCGTCAACCTAGAGTATGGTCAAAGCTATCCATCTATATATGGCTTCTTTACCTTAATCATGTGTTAATTTGCTCTCTACATATATGTATGTGGTTGTAACATATTCATAAATAGCAAAACTACACCAACTTTGTAACTTGCGTATGTCGTCTGCTTATACATATTAAATATACTTATATAACTTATATACATTGGTACTTTTCATGTCATGAAATGTAAATGACATCAACTTAATTACATCGACAATTCAGTTACATACACGTTAATTTCTTATTTCGGCGAAACTCTTTCACATGTGGAATGTTGTTGAAGTCGTTGAATGCCGAAAAACATTAGATATATGTATTTATATTCAATAATTGCTTAGGTTGTTTAAAAATTTGTAGTTTCAATAAAAAAACATTGATTTGACTGAAGGTAGAGACTACTCCTAATTAGAATCTTCTTCACCACTACTAGAAAACTGCTACTATTCCTACCAAAATTTCCTACACATTTCCTACGAATAAAAATGCCGACACTTTTCCCACGAAATTCCTACGAACAAGTAAGGGTCTTAGTTTTGTGACAAAAAAAAGCGCTAAAAAAGCCACAAATTGTTATGTGTAAGAAAAGTGTCAGAAATTTCCCACGGGTTTCCGACAGAATTCATTTTCATTTTAACTATTAATCGGAAATTCGTAGCAATTGGTATGCGTAAGAAATGTGTCGGAAATTTTCGACGGAATTCCGACGGAATTCGTTTTTATTTTAACGATTAGTAGGAAATGTGTAGGAATCCAATTTATGGTAAAAAAAATATTCATAATAAATAAAATTAATGATATTAAAATAGGGAAAGGATCAAATAGGAAGTTTATTTTGGCTAGGAAGTATAGGAAGCAATAGGATTAGGAAATGTGGCAACATTTAAAATAAAGAAAAAGAGCATTTTAGTCAATCCAACCCTTTCTTCTTCCTTTTCAAAACCCAGTAACTTCAAAACCCACCATTTTCAAAACCCACCATCTTCAACCATTTCTTCACTTTCTATCTCAATAATCGCTACATTATAGTGCAATTTTCATCACCAATCAATGATTCAAACACCTGATCAACGTGTTCTTCAGCTTTTTTTGAAGAAAACCCAGTTTAATTTCATACAAAATCTCGTTTTTTCCGGTGATTTTGAAGATAATCACTCGATCCGTTCGATTCGAGCGCTGATAAGTGTTTCAATCATTCAAAATTCGTCAATTGTTGAAGAAATCACTTCGATCCAGGTAAGAAATTCTTTAATTTCATTTTTACAATCTGGGTTTTTGATTTAGTCGTTGCGTTTTACGATCTTGGCGGGGGTCCGGGGGTCCGGGGGCAGTGCCCCTGGTAGCGGGGTCCCAGGGGCGGCAGCTCCTGGCGGGGTCCAAGGGGCAGAGAAATTTTCTGTAAATTGCCTCTGGAAACTGCATTCGTAAACTGCATTGGTTCAAACAGTTCACAGCACAGACAATTCACAGCACAGACAAAACCATTGTCATGGTTCAATACGTTTTAGAGAGAACACTTTCTTTGGTGTTTTTAGGCAATTGCGTTTTAGAACTAAAACATTTTTATGTGTTTTCTGGCCATTGCGTTTTAGAAAAACACATTCTTGAAGTGTTTTTGGTGCATTGCGTTTTAGGTAAAACACTATTTTAGGTGTTTTCAGTCCATTGCGTTTTACAGAGAACACTTTCTTTTGTTTTTTAGGCAATTGCGTTTTAGAATGAGTAATTTTTAAGTGTTTTCTGGCCATTGTGTTTTACAAATAAGACATTTCTTTGTGTTTTTTGTGCATTGTGTTTTAGGTAAAACATTTTTTTATGTGTTTTCAGTCTATTGCGTTTTAGAAAACAGACATTTTAAGTGTTTTCTGGTCATTACGTTTTACAAATAAGACATTTTTTGTGTTTTTTGTGCATTGCGTTTTAGGTAAAACACTTTTTTATATGTTTTCAGTCCATTGCGTTTTAGAAAACAGACATTTTAAGTGTTTTCTGGCCATTGCGTTCTAGAAATAAGACATTTGTTTGTGTTTTTGGTGCATTGCGTTTTAGGTAAAACACATTTTTATGTGTTTTTAGTCCATTGCGTTTTAGAAAGTACATTTTCTTTTGAGTTTTTAGGCTATTGCGTTTTAGAAATAAGACATTTCTTTGTGTTTTCTGGCCATTGCGTTTTACAAATAAGTCATTTCTTTGTGTGTTTGGTGCATTGCGTTTTAGAAAAATGTCATTTTTTATGTTTTTTTTTCATTGTGTTTTACGTAACTGGGGGTTTTTCTATTGCGTTTTACGCAACTGTGTTTTTAAAATTTTTTTTAAATATAGCAATAGTATACTCGTTTTAAAGATAAAAAACGCTCGTTTTTTTGGTGCAATTTTTATAAAAAAATAATGTCGTATGAAAGAGTTATTAACGTTTAAAAAATGTAGGGAATTGGAGGAGAGATAAACTATTGGCTTGGATTGACTAGAATGCCCCTAAACAAACTCACGCGCCTCTTTTCTTACCTTCAATTTCCCTGATTTAATCTTAGCCCTTGATTAACTAAATGGATGGTCAAGATCACTTCCTAGCCTTGCTAGCCAAATAAAATTCCTATTGTATCTCCACCCAAATAAAATATAAATTTTATTATTTAATAAAAATATATGTTATTTCTAAACTGATCAGACTCACAAAATTGGTTCAATCTAGTTTGATTCTTTGATTTAAGTCAGAAATTCCTTTGCAAGCAAACATATGCATGAAAGTTTCTAAAGGTTTGTAAGTGAATCAAGAATGAATATTTGACTCAGGGAACAAATTGTAAGATATAAGTTGAAATTAATAACGGACCCATCAGTTTTACCTTATGCTTCTTTTTTGCTGTATACAGTCTATAGAATTTTACAAAAATATAACTTCACTTCCTTTTTGCTGTGTACAGGTACAGTCGATACAATTAAAAAAAAACTTCACCTAAATACAGATTTTAAGTGATGAAGGCATCCGTCAGGATCGAGTCCCTTGGTTACATACCAAACAAGAGAACTCAACCCAAAAGACTAGTGTGGTGGGTAAGAAAGCCCATTTGGTATATAAACCCAACATTGGTTGCCCATATATACAACCGATTTGGGACCAGTCTCATGCCTTGGAATGGTTTCAGTCCATAACAGATACTCAGTCGGGCGATACTCCTTGATACTCTGTCAGTAATCACCCTTCGTAAGGCAATAGATATCAATCGTCATATAAGTATACGCCACACACGAGTATCTTCAAAGATTGCACATCTCCTATATTTGAAGCATACCCGCCAGGAAATTCAACTTTTTCAACCATTTACATAAGGATTTTGGGTATTATTTGTTCAATATGCATGACACTGTAGTAGTTTGTTCTTAGCCATGAAATGTGCGAGAGCAATATACATCTATATCTCTCATTGCCTTCACATTTTCTTTCGTATTGGATGTGTCCATCATGGTGTTAAAAATATTCTCGTACACATAATTCTCGATGTTTATGACATCGAGGTTGCACCAGCTCGAATATACATGATTCTCTTCACCCAATTATGGGTTGGTCCAAATCGAAATTTTTAATTATCAATATGCAATGCCAGGGGCGTCTCTGAGAATTTATGTACTCTTTCAAGCTCGAAAAGATTTGCCTTTATGCCTTGACGAAATATATAATGTAAACTATTTTTTATACAACCGTTGCCTAAATGATCGACAAACAATGCCAAATAAGTTAACGCCTAAATGATCGACAAACAATGCCAAATACAAATAACACCTAAATAATAAATACTTAACGATATAGGGTGATGTTATTGTAAAAAGGGTGTTGTGTGTGTGAGAAATGTAAGAAGTATTTTAAACCATTAGATTTAGAAACTAATGGCTGAGATCTGAATCACAAAATTATAAATTATGTTTTATTTTTTAATGACTAATTTGACTTGGTAGGGGTAATAGTGTCATTTTATCGCGACTTAAAAATGGAAACCATATATTTAATTTAAAACCCACAATCATCACTCTTAAATTTGTTTCTCTTTCCTTATTTATAGGAGATAGTGGTTCAAAATAATAACAGTTCTAGACGATTGTTTCGCTCTCCTTAAATCATTATTTATTCATCGTCGTTGTCTTTTAATAGCAGTTTCAGAAGACTGTTTAACAAAAAATAAAACACAATGATAGTGCAATATGATAAATGCAGGTGCTAGAACACCACATATATGGCATCTATTGAAGCAACTGTATTAAAATTCAAGGCGTGGTGTTTTAACTTCTGGAAGAACTGTATTCAGATTTAAAGTGCGGTGTTTTAAACATCTGGAAACAATGACTATGATTCAAGTCCGAGTGTTTTTACATTTGGAATCAGGAAACATTGTATTGTGATTACAGTCATGGTGTTTTAACATTTGGAAATAGCAATACAAACATTCCCAGATGGTGTTAAACACCATGACTTGAATGGCAATGCAATCATTCCAAATGTTAAAACACCATGATTGTATTACGATTCAAGTCGTGGTGTTTTTGGACATGAATGATGTTTTATATCTTCAAAATAAACAAAATCATTCCAGATGTTAAAAACACCGTGCTTGTATTAGGATTCAAGCCGTGGTGTTTTGAAATTCGTATGGTGTTTTATACATGCGAATTAACAAAGATGTTGAAACGAATTTTATGGATCAAACAATACTTGATACCAGAGGTTATTACCATCTTTCGAATAATAAAATATATGGAATATATGGTTTCCTACAATCCCTCAAAACATTTTTGGAAGATTTTGTTAATTAAATTGATTTTTATTTGAAATTACCCTATTACCCTTAATCTCTAATTTTAATTAAAGACACATGTCCGCATCATATTACTTCTTACACTTCTCACACAAACCACTCTTTTTACAGGATCCTTAATCTAACGACTTATTCATAAATCATACATGTTTATAAGTGGGCCTATCTTGAATATTCGACAATCAACAATTCAATAAAAACAACATAAGGGCTTGCCTGGAATTCAACAATCAATAAATCAATACTTCAACAATCAACGATTTAAAAAATCAATCAACCAACATTCAACATATATGTTAGATCATAGAGCCACTACTGTCCTTAATCGGTATTGCCATGTGTTAATGTGTTGTTTAGTCTATATCCACTCATATTAGGACATAACAAAATGTGTTAACTAGTCTATAATTCACTACATTTCCAAATCTTACATATAAATATAATTAGGGTAAAGTAGACTTTCGTACTTTATATTTGTAACGGATTGCAATGGATAGCCTTTAACTTTATTAATTACAGTCATAATCATTTATTTGCAAAACTTATTAAGAATATCGTCCTTTTGCGCTAACCAAGTTAAAATTTCGTCCTTCAATGAATGGAAAGAAAATATATTTTTTTATTATTATTATATTTATATATATATTTAAATTATCTTTATATTATGAATATTAATACTGATATTAATATATATCAAAATTTTATTATTAGTTTTTTTACATAAATATATTATTATTATTATTATTATTATTATTATTATTATTATTGAGGCAATTATATTTTTGTCGTTTTAATACAATTGTGTTTCGTTACTTCGTCTTTTTTGCTTATCAGATTGTACAAAATAATGATTCATGTTATTCACCTATGAGTAACCAAACTTCACAATTGAATGAAATGATTCGTTTCATTCCGTTGTCCATTCATTATCTCGTCCATTCCATTCTTTCATCAATTCTATTACCCCATACCAAACATATCATAATAGATGTCTTTTCATTCCTTAAAGGAATGAAAAAAAAAAACACACACTCTCTTACTAAACATATGGAATGATCTATTTCATTAGCACATGATAACCAAACATATTTTTGTCATTCCATTCGAATTCCATTCCACCTTCAATTCCTCATACGAACACTACATGAGACTTTAGGTAGTGTTTGGTATGCAGGAATGAGAGGTGGAATGGAATGGATGATTACGAGGGAATGAAGAAAATGGTGTTTGGTTGGTCAATGGAATGGAATCACCCATTCCAAAAGACATTTCATTCCCTCAAAATCATTCCTTCCACCCCCATGTTTTTTTTCCATTCCATTCCCTCTTGCACCATTCATCAACAACACCACAACCCACCACCTTCGCCACAACCCACCACCACCACCCACCACCGACGCCATCGCCGCCACCCGCTACCACCTCACCCCGACAGCCACCGCCGCCACCCGCCACCGCCGCCACCCACTCGCCACCGTTATCACCCACAGCTGCGACTAACCGCCAACGCCACTCGCCGCCGCCCACCACCATCGTCGACGCCACCACCACCGCCACCACCACCGCCACCAACGGCCACCTCTGCTGCCACCCACCACCAACGACCACCTTGCCGCAACCACCACTCGTCGTCACCGCCGCACCGCCACTCGCTGCCAAAACCACCCATCGCCGCCACCGACACCCACCACCGCCAACTATAAGCATCCGCAATCACTACCACCGGCCACCACCACCACTCACCGCTGATTTTATTACTCCGTTTTTCTGGCCTATCGAACAACACACAATAATAATTCATTCCATTCACACATGGTAACCAAACAAGATATAGAATGATAATGATCCATTGCATTCCCTCGTCCATTCCATTATCTCGTCCATTCCATTCCTTCGTCCATTCCATTACCCCATACCAAACAGATCCTTAATATTAAAACTAGATAATACTATACGAGATCGAAACGATATATAAGGAAATTATTATTTTCCTTATGAAATAGAAATGAATGATTATGAAGTATAATAATGATAGTTAGCCGTCAATTTCAGCCAAGAGCTTCTCAAGCAAGCTACGCAACACAAAACTTACGGGGGAAGTTTTCAATGGTTTTACTTAACGTATAGGTTTTGACACGACAAATGGGATGGTCTATTCGATTTTAATTACATCATCACTTGTATTATTTATAAATATTTTTAAACCAAACACGTATATAAATATATAATATATTTTGTAAATATAGCTTTTAAGTGAAACTACATAGAACAACGAATAAAAGAAATACAAAATTATAATTTGAATTAATATTTTTAAACTAAACATGTCAAAGTTATTCATAACTCTCAAAATATCTTTTTTTTACCATACATGTGGAAAAAATGTAAAATATATAATTCATGGCTATAAATATTTCTTATAATTGAAATGACATATTCTATGTAATAATGAAAACTTGCGGTTATAATCCAGCCTATCTCTACTTTAAACTCTAGATAATGTCCAATATAGCTGAGCATGTGCAAAACTGATTGTCTCAGGTACACACGAAATGATGTATCATTATTAATTATATTATTCTAGAGTTCTTTTAGAAGATCAAGATTTTTACGAACACAAATGACCTTAAATAAAAGTTTGACTTTCCAAGGTCAAAATACCAAATTCATCGTTGAAAACCTATCTAGAACAAAAATAAAGATTGTTATAGACTAGACACAAAGAATCACCAACTCAAATGATACTCTGACTTTCCAAAGTTTATATCAACTTTCATAGATATTAAAATTATTTTACAATCAATAATTTGAAGTCAGTTATTCTTCTAATGCCTTGGATTTTTAAGAATCCGGTCCCACCAAGTTTCCGTTTAAGCTTCGCCACTAGCATCGTGTGTGACGCACTATGTAAACTTGGTTTACATGGTCATAGTGTATTTCTTTATGACGCGTCTCAAGTAATGTGAACTTTAGCCTTGTTATGGTGAGCTAAATATGACATAAGTACAAATAAAAATTTCTCTTTTATTAAACCATTGTGACATTATTAAGCGTTTAACCACCTTAGACCGGTTTGTAACTACCAAAATAGATTAGTAAGTATATAATGATCTTATGGGCATGCAAAAAAGTGAAAAACACATTTTTAACGTACTTGATCATATAGTCATATAGATATGCATAGTACTCAAATTTAGTAGGTATCATTATTTCAATTACGTTAATAAAGAGTTGCATGTCTATGGTGCAAGATAAGAATTTTGCCAAAAAAAAAAAACTACCACATTTATAGTGAGGATAATAACTTGTTTAATATTTACGTGAATACATTTTGAAATCATAGCCAGGTCTATATATCGTGGATCATGGGCGTAGCATAGTAGGGGCCGGGGGCGCCCGACCCTCCGAACTTTTCGCTCAGTAGTGTTCGGTATATAACTTTCGTATAGATTTTTTTAGGTATATACGTTTTTGACCCCCGGTTTTATATTTTATATTTTTTTTTTTGTATAATTTAGGTTAGGTGACTTCCGACCCCCGATCGGAAATCTGAAGCTTCACCACTGCGTGGGATGACACCCAACACCCATAGGCCATAGAAACAAATTTATGTATAATATATACAACCAAAACCTGAGCCACACCCTATATACATTTTTTTGTAGCGATATCTACTATTAAATAGCAAGAGTAAAACCAAAAGGACCTATATATACTCAGGAGGGTGTCAACCAACACCCATGGAAAAATAAATTATGTATAATATACACAGATGAAACCCGAGCGACACCCTATATTTTTAGTAGCGGGCTAGCGGCACGTACTAAATAATTAGCAAGAATAAAACCAAAAGGGATATGTGTCATAGGTTCAAAGTTCAAACCCTGTAGTTGTTTTTTGTTGATCCACCTGGCTCTAAAATTCCCTTCATATGTCATAGGTTCAAACCTTGTTGTTTTTTGTAGAGACTACACTCGTCAATTAGTTATTAGTAAGTATACTAATTAACAAATGCAGGAAAAGCCATGATAAAAATCAACATCAAGTATTGAAAAGACTAAACTGTAGTACTAAATTTGAGATAGTTACATAAAATGTTTAGTGTACACTGTTGTGAATTGTGATAAAATTGAGACAAATACCCAAAATTCGTATTATTGAAGAGACCCGTAAAAAATAATTGGAAATTTATGGACATATTATATACTTACTTAAAACACAAAGTCGGTGGCCAAGGCCACCGACATAGTCTATGGAAGAGTGGCTAGGGCAGTTTAGTAATTTTCAGCTATCCACGAGTACAAATTCATACAAACAATTACCCTGTAACTGGATCGTCACACCCAACCCGGCCTTCAACCTTAACAACGGACCCGGTATCATCCCGAACAAATAATTCCCACCCAACAACAACCTCTCAAACCCATTATCCTCCGCCACCGCCTTCACCGCATACTGCGCCGGAATCATGCCGGAAAACTTATTATTCTCCAAAGATAACGCCGTTAACTTTGGCATCCAACCCATAAACCCGGGTAAAAACCCATGGATATCATTATTACTCAAGTCAACTGCTATTAACTCACTGTTGGAACCCCAGTTCGCCGGAGTTTCAAAATCGGAAAGGAGGTTGGAAGCTTATCGTTAAACTCTAGCGACCACAAATCGGGTCTAGAATACCACATGCAACGCTAGATCAAGACTGCGTTCACTTTAAAACGCAAGAAATAGGCTACCCACACTGGTACAAAACTATTTTTTTGGTGGTGTAAATTTCATTTTTTGGTGCTATTTTATAACATAAAGCACCAAATAACAACATTATCACATTAATAAATAAACACACCACCAAAAAATAGATTAAAAAGCACCATTAAATGCTCACAAGTTATACAACACATAAAATTGATTTTTTGATGGTGAAAGTTATCAATACCACCAAAATACACTACAAAATTGATTTTTTTGAGGCTAAAGATTGAAAATAGCAACGAAAACTTCCAAAATTAAAATATCCCCTCTCTAAATTTTTCCCCTCTCATACAAAATTCATTTCCCCCTCTCTAAATATTTTTCCCTCTCATACGAAAACACATATATCATAAAAATATTTGTTTAACAAAAAACAAGTTTTACTAACCCTCCCCATTCATAACCCTAAAACCCTCCCCTTCACCTGCAGCAGACGACGACCAAAATCCTACAGCTGCATCACCGTGTGCAGCCCCCTCTCCTTCGACGACGAAGACGACATATCCCCTTCGAAGACCAAAACCCTACTGCACTCCCCCTTTGATTTGCTCGACGGCGGTCGTATCTTTGATTCCCCCTTCGCGACGGGTTAGTTTTTTCGATTCCCCCTTCGACGCGGTTTGTATGTATATGTATTGTTGAACAAAACAATCTTTAGTTGTCTATGGATAATCTATTGCACGCGTTTATGGAGAATCTATTGCATTTGTTGAAGAATGATGTTATGTTTTTGTTAGATACCAAATATGTCTATTGAGTTTTTGATTTTGTTTCCAAAGCTTAAGTGGTTGGGGCTTGATACTGGAAGAGTGATTTAGAACAGTTGATATATATCACTTTTAGGTTGTTGTATTGAGATTAGTTTTAAGCTAGTGTAAACTAAAAGAGTAATTTGTACATTTTGTTTGTTTTTAGTGGCTTGGAACCTGAGGAATCAAAAACCAATTATAAGGTAAATTTTAGGAATCTCACATAATGATTTTGTTAGAAGAAACTGCTCGGTTTTGCAGTTTTTTGGTAATAAATTTTTCAATTTACAGTTTTTCAAATTCAGTTAGAAGACAATGCTCGGTCTTGCAGTGTAACATCTACAAGTCGAGTCATGATACAGTACCCCCACCCCATCATCCTATGGTCTTTTAGTAATTATCAACAATGTGTGTGGTTCAAAGAAGTTCTACTGTTGTGGTACTTGTTCCCCTATTTTTGGGAATTAGATACATAAATAAAACTATAATATATAGGGGTGTAAACGAGTTAAGCGGAGCTTGATCTCAAGCTTGTTTAACTTATGAAAGCTCAATCTTGAGCTCGGCTCGATTTAAGCGTTGTTGTTATACCAGGGAACATCAATTGAACTTTTTACTGAATGCGTAGAGTTTGGTGGGTGAGAAATGTAGGGTGTGGAGGTGAGGTGGGTTGGGTAGTCAGACGGAAAAGGATTCAAGAATGTTAATTCTGAATGCTATTGTATATCCGTACATTAATTACCAAGATAGTTTTGTCAACGATTACATTTTAAATTATTTTCGGTGTTCTTGTTAGGTTATTGTATCCGATGTTATTATCTTGGAAGGAATACTGGTGTTTCATGACCAAAGGGTTCGTGACTTGATGAATACGAAGATATTTGTTGACACATGTGTTTATTTTTCAGCTTTCTTTCTAATATTCTATCTATCTTTATTGTTACCATATTTTTGAATAAATGAAGTCCTCCTATATTCATAAAATGGTCGCAATTAGTATCTTTTGTTCAGACCTCATTTGTTTTGACTTCTGTCGTCTCTGTTTACTTCTTTCTGAGTCTTAAGCCTAATTTAAATATCAATTAGTTATTTACTGGTTCTAGCTACCAACTTCAAATTAGGTGCAAAAAAAGTTTTTTTAAACTTGTAATTTTTCAACTTTTTTGTACACATAAGCATTTTTTGCATATGTGCACATCTGACTTACGGCTGTAGTGGCATCAACCATTGCCACATCATCAGTTCACAGAAAAAAAAATCATCAAAAGAAGTGTAAAGTTTACTTCTATATCTGCAGTTTACACTTATAATAAGATTTACTTTGATCTATACCCGTATTTCACTCCCTAGTGTCTTTTCTATTAAAAAATTACCATCTTCTTGAACTCTTTCTTATACGTATTTATTGCCCTAACCAACATGTCTCACATTTTTTTTGTTGACGAATAACTGTACTAGATGTTGATGTGAGGCTTGCTCGTAGAATAAGGCGAGACACAGTTGAGAGGGGTAGGGATGTAAATTCTGTACTTGAGTAGGTAAGCTCTATTTTTTTTAAAATCTCAAGAGTACTTGTTTGCTAAGAAGTTAATGCGGTAAAAGATCGGATATCGGTCAACGACCGGTATTTGAGATATAGGTTATCGCGGTGGGATATCGGTGCTCTTAAAATCATGTAGAATTTATATATATAGAAATTTAACACTAACAATTCAGTATACTCTCCTACCATTAACAAATTAACCTTTCGCAACTTGCAAAAGACTAACAATTGTTGCAAGTAGGAACTGATTAAGACTTAAATCACTAACATTTAACACCAACAATTAACAATTAAGACTTAAAACACCAGTAGCAGCAATAAGAAGAAAGATGAATGGTAGAACTAAGAAGAAAGATACTGCTATTGGGAAAATCGGTGATATATCGGTTGATATCTCCGATAATATTGGTACCGATATTCTGACCAATATTTGATACTGATATTCTATATAGGGACCGATAACTGATATATCGGTGATATATCACCGATCTTAACTGCATAGCTTGTTTGGAGTTTTCTTAAGGTTTATTAATCATCTGGTGCTGACCAACACTAGGCAATAAAATGTTTCCCAAAAGTCAAAACTAATTAATACGTGATTAATCTTCAGCTTTATAGAGCATGGTGGCTCAAATTTTGGGGTTTAGGGTTTACGTACTAGATTCCAAATTTAAAGGTTCAGATGCTAGAGTTAACCGCAAGAGTCACTGTTTTTTTTTTTTTTTTTACTGAATTTAGCTATTGACAATGTCTTAACAAGTTAAAGGGGAGGTAGAAATCGTTGAAGTTGAACTGATGTTTGATTAAGAATTTTGACCGAAGATTTAATACATATTATTTTTTCTTCATTCAAGAATTATTTTTTTATTTATTTATTTGTTTTTTTCTCTAAGACAATTTTTCTTTGTTCAATGATAGGAATGCGAAGTTCTACCTCCATTTGTAGCTTTTGCAGTTTGTCCAAGACCTGGGGTTTGTTTCATCACTATGATCAATGTTTTCTGATCTGCTTTGTACTTCACACAAAAATTGAGAGAGCGTTACATTCATTTCAAAAGCAGCAACTGGTATCATGTTGATGTGGCTACTGATCCGGGATACGCTTCTGTTTATAGTTGACCAACCAAGGAAACATTGAGACTTTTGTAAATGGGGTGTTTAATACTAGTTAACTTTTGTCGTGAGCATGTGCATTTGTGTGTAATTGAAATTATATTGGGAAATATTACTAAAAATTCTGAAATTTTGCAAAAATATTAAAAATTTATATTTTTTTCTTATCTTATTTTTTGGTGCTATGTAGATTTGTTTTTTGGTGCTAATGGTGCAGTGACTTGTTTTTTATCATTGATTTTTTTTGTGGTGTGTTTGAAGATTTAATGGTGGTGGGACTTGTGTTTCATCATTGATTTTTTGGTGGTGTATTTGGAGATTTTATGGTGCTGTTATTGAACAGCACCAACAAATCTCATTATTTGGTGGTATATTTATTGGTGCTCTATGGTATAACATAAAATAAAGCATAAAATACAGCACCAAAAAAGTTATTTTGTACTAGTGCCAATCGCTGATGTAAATCCAGATGCTGCTATCGTCCACGGTTTACCTTATATTTGGTTCGCCGGAGATCATGGTTGTAAAAACGGAACCTACCGGAGCCGCCGCATCAGCCTCCAGAAACGATGGCGTCGCCATCGTCGCCGCCTACCTTGACGGTGAACCACCGTGGAGGTCCGGCTTCGTATTTTACCTTTTTGTAGATTGAGAATCAGAATGAGAATGGGTTTTGGAAAGATGACTAAACAATGAGAAAGAGAGAGGGACTGTGGAGGATTGGAGGTAGTGGGTGATGTAATGATGTGTGTGAATAGGGTGGAGGAGTGTTCAGGTCTTTCCCACTTAATTTGTTTATGTTATATATCTTTTAATTAATTAAATGAAAAGTGAATCATTCGTAGTTATTATAATATTATCCCAACTAGGAATTAGTACCCGCCGCAATGCGGCGGGGTTCTTACATGCGAGCAATGTCGTTGGACCCATAAGCCTGGGCATAAGCAGCCTCAAGAGCTCCAGTGGTGCTGCATAATAAATATTGTTATTTAAAGTTATCGAAAAAATAGTTCACAAGATTAGAGATATTTACCTGAATGTCCAGCAGGATCCAGAAGATCCTTGATTCTTGACTGGGCTCACAATTCCTGTTTTCCTCCAATCTTGCTGCACATAATCCATTAGTAATCCCGAGGATACCGTTCAGGATGTTACCAATATCCTGAACCAGCATCCCGGATGTAAACAGATACTACATAAATAAGATATAGATCAAGATATTTTCCAGGATATGGGCTCAGAATTTCACCCATAACAGATAGACAGATAGACAGATAGACAGATAGACAGATAGACAGATAGACAGATAGACAGATAGACAGATAGACAGATAGACAGATAGACAGATAGAATAGATAGAATAGATAGATAGATAGATAGATTTTGGTCAAAAATTACCGAAGTAATTAAGTGATCAAATTAGTTAAGTGAGGTAGTGTGCTAGAAACAAGTGTAGAAAATATGTTAATTAAATTACTTGCAAAAACAGTTTCAGGATACGGCTCAGGATATTGAGCTGTATCGACGATCAAACAATGAGCAAACAATGAGCAAAAAGTAAAGAAAATGACACGAGATGTACGAGGAAAGCCCTTGATCAATCTAGATCGCCGGCATAAAACCTCGGGAGCTGACAATCGCAGCTGCCTTGTTCTTCTTATTGCTTTAAACTTCAGGATACAGTGCAGGATATCAACCAGATCGCTAAGTGTTACAATGAATTCGTGTGAGAGTACAGATTGCGAGAGAATAAGTGTTAGAGTGTAGTGAGTGTGATTGCAGTGAGATTGTTGTGTCCTATTTGATCTGGTGTTCCTCCTATTTATAGTAACGAAATACAAACAAATATTCCTATAAATATGGGATGCTCCGAATATTCCACCACGAATGTTGTAGACCGAGTAATAAGGTTTCAACGTCTTTCTTTAAACGGCCTGGACCGAGTCTTCCGCGGAATAAGTCTTTGTGAACGTTGCTAGCTTCTAACACACGTACCTGCACATAATCCATTAGTAATCCCGAGGATACCGTTCAGGATGTTACCAATATCCTGAACCAGCATCCCGGATGTAAACAGATACTACATAAATAAGATATAGATCAAGATATTTTCCAGGATATGGGCTCAGAATTTCACCCATAACAATTGTCCCCAAAAATGTTACCGTTTGATATCCTAACGGTTACATTTTTTCACAGTGGCCGAGGCAATTAAGAGATAAGACTTCTGATGTGACAGCTTTCAACCACCCGGCCTATATTTACTCATCATACCCTATATCTTCTCATCCTCATCTTCTTTTTTACCCACAATCGACAAGAAAAAGGTAATATTCTCTCTCTCATCTTCATAACCATTTTTCATTTTACTCCGGCAAGAATTCAGGCGACCAAATGCCTACGCAAACGAGGTCCAGTTCAGGCGACTCGGCTCCCACATTCATCCAACAGAATCTTCTCCAAGAACCGGAGAATGAAACATGCACCTTTGATAGTGCTCACCTGTCGGCTTTGAAATCTTCCGGTATCTTTCCGGATGGAACCATATTCCGACCCTTTGACAGAGAAATCCGGTCAGATATGGTTTCCACCGAGTGGATTTGTTTCAATGCTTTCCCCTTCACCTTAGGGCTACGATTCCCCTTTCCGGACTTTATTACCGAGTTTTTTAACATCACTAAAATTTCTTTCATCCAAACCATGCCAATGCTTTGGCGTGTTTTATCTGTTCTGGACCAAATCAAGAGAAACCACATACCTGACCTTTCTGTCCATGATCTCCCTTTAGCCTACAAGCTTAGATGCCACGGCTCATCTAGGTTTCTATTTTACTCTAGTTCCGGTCTCCCATTGATACTTCGTGCCACCAAAAACGAGGATGGTTGGCAATCCAAGTTTTTCTTTGTAAAAAGGGATTCAATCCCCGGTGGAACGGATTATCCGATGAGATGGTTAAGAAAGGGTAGGACTTAGGGTTTAAGAATGATCTTGTCTCTTATCCTGTCTCATATTCTGAACTAATAAACTTTCATTTTTGTGCAGCTGATTTCAGGAAGATTGCACCTCCTCTTTCTAATTCTCAAGAAAGAATAGACGCCATCAGACTTCTTCCAGAGGCAGAGAGAAGTTTCAATCCTTCTCCACCAACTCCAAGCCCTCTTTCAAGTGCCAACATGTCTGGTAAGGATCCTGCAAGATATCCTGCACACATATGTTTTTTTATCTGTTATTCATAAGAGGGATTTAGAATTTACCCCATGTGTGCAGATTCCAGCAAAGTCCCAGTCTATCTATACCTGGATGAACTTGACAGCTATCCAACTCCAGCCATAGTCAAGAAGGAAACTCCTGCTACCACTAGCTCCAAGCCACTCCCGGCTCCCAAGGCCAATCCAAGAACCCGTGCTTCCGCAGCGAAAAAGAGAAAGGGTCTTGAGGTCAGTGCTCCAGGCTCAGAAGGGTTCTCCTATGATGAACTCAGCTTCTCTGACTCTTTAGAGCCAATGACATCCTTCCTCAACAAGGTAATATCCTGACGCATATCCTCCATGTATATCCTACACATATATCCTGCACGTATATCCTAACAGGATATCCTGGTAGGATGTCTTAGTCAGCATACATTCTAACTCCATACCTGTAATTAATGTGCAGGGCCTCCAGCATTTGCTCCACTTGTACAATGACGCCTGTGGTACTGTGGCACTTCATGAAGCCAGGATCAAGCAACTCGAGAGCACCGTTGCTGACCAAGGTGCTATTGCTGAAGCGAAGAGTCGGCACTATGAAAGCTTGCTAAAGAAGGTCACCCAAGACGCTGAGGTCAAACTTGCCAGCGTTCAAATGGATCATGATCAGGCCTTGATCAGCTTTCGAGAGGGAATCAAGGCTTCTGCTATCGTCTCCCTGCTACAAGCACGCATCAAGATGGCCTACGAGGCCAAGGAGACGGGCCTTGTTTGTCCATCTTGGCCAGTTGAATCTTGGGTGGCTAAGTTGAAGGAGCTCGGAGGCAAAGCTGTGCCGCTTCCTGCTGAAGCCGGTGAGTCTTCTAAGTCAGCAGAGGTGGTGGTCCAAGCTGGAGAGAAGAAGGATGCTGGAGGTGATGCTGAGATGGACATTGGTCAGGATGCTGCGCAGGATGCTGGTCAGGATGCTGGAGCGGAGAAGTCTGAGAAAGTTGGAGGAGATGCCGCTGTGTGAGGGCACTTAGGTGGGCGATGAAGGATGTACGTGCCAAGGCCAGAGCCCACCTTTTTGAATTTAAATGTTGGTTTGTAGTTCCACAAACAATTTACTTTTCTGCATTTTACTTTCCCGTACCTGAACAATTTACATTTCCTGCATGCTTTTTGAACAATACAACAGTTGAAGGTGGATGGTTCTCGGTTTGAGATGAAGCCTTCAACTGTTGGGTAAATATGGTTATGAACTATTAGTGCTCTTAGTGGATGGGCCTTGTTTTGAGGTGAAACTAAGAGCACATCTTTTGGTATGTTAATAATATAACTTCTCTTTTGACCCAATTACTGTTGTTATCGCTATGAAAATCGTAGTTGCAAAAATTGTTTGGTTTGTACACTTTTAGGAATATATATTATAGATGTATCCCAAAAGGTATCCTGAAAGATATCTTGATAAGGATATTAAAATAAATAAAAAGGAGAGGTCGTACCAGAGATTCGTACAGAACCAATTCTTATCCTTCATTATAAGTTTTGTCCCCAGTGCATACTTGTGAACTTATATCCATTCTTTGAACAGTATAATGTATGTCCCCTGTGTTTGACACAGAAACACAAATGTATTCATACCTTGTCTTTAAGTAAATTCCGCATACCCTGGGGCAAAACCCCTGATATCCTGAAATAAATCTTCAGCATATTTGGGATAAACCCTTATATCTGGGGATAAACCCTAAATTTCATGTGCTACAGGCGAGAGTGTATAAACTCCAATCCTTAGAAAGGTGAAAACCTTTAAACCTTTGAGAGTATGAAAATACTCTTTCGTGAGAGAGGGTGATCAATCCTCATATACCTTTAGGATCCAGGATATAGCCAATAGTAACGAAATTGTCAGCCACTTTTACATGAACTGGTCCCGCTACCTTGAACTATACCTAGATAACTTGCGCTCCAGGCGAGGTGTTTAAACCCAATTCGAAAGAAAGGTGAATACCTTTAAACCTTTGAAGGGACCAGGATCCCTTAAACTTGAGAGAGGGGGCCAATCCTCTAATCTTTCGACTTATCCTGAGTATATATCCTGGAGCTATATCCTGAAAGATATTCTGCAAAACAATTGTAAACTAAGGTGGGTGTTAGCTTGGCTAACACCCCTCCGATGCTTAAGTCAGTATTGAGTTTCAAAGGGTAAATTAAACCAAAACATATTTAAAAAAGATAGAATTCATACCATTCTGAGTTAGAAATTGAATTCTAAACTCACTTGAAGTAAAGCTTGAGATGTATAGCATTCCAAGATCTCGGTAGCATATCCCCTTCCATATTTTTGAGTCGATATGCTCCTTTCCCTGCTTCTGACTCAACTTCATAAGGTCCTTCCCATTTCGGAGCTAGCTTGCCATCAGCAGGATTAGTGGTATTTTGAAAAGCCTTTCTTAGCACCCAATCACCAACTCGAAATCTTCTAGTCCTTATGTTCTTATTATATGCTCTGGATATTCTTTGTTGATATGCTGCTATCCTTAGTCTCGCTGCATCTCTTTTTTCATCTATAGTATCCAAATCCTGACATAAGACTTCAGGATTCTGTTCAGGATCCTGTAGCATAGATCTTGCAGTAGGTATCGTCATTTCTGTTGGAATCATTGCCTCCGCTCCAAATACCAAGGAAAACGGGGTTTGGCCGGTTGCGTTCTTCACCGTTGTCCTATCAGCCCACAAAACAAAGGGTAACGCATCTGCCCATCTTCCTTTTTTGGCCCCAAGTCTCTTCTTTAAGTTATTGACTATTATCTTGTTTGAAGATTCAGCTTGTCCATTCGCTTGAGGATGTACTGGGGTAGATGTGATCATTTTGATTCCCCAACTTTTGCAAAAGTCAGTAGTTCTTTTGCTTATAAACTGGGACCCATTATCACAAATGATCTCATCTGGTACTCCAAACCTAGTCAGGATATTCCTTTTTATAAAGGATACTACTTCTTGGTCTCTTACTTGGACAAATGCTTCAGCCTCAACCCACTTGGAGAAATAGTCTGTCATAGCTAACATAAAAACTTTTCCTCCCGGAGCTTTTGGTAACTTCCCTACTATATCCATCCCCCACTTCATGAATGGCCAATGGGAAACTACAGGATATAATGGTTCAGCTGGTTGATGTAGTATGTTACTATGTCTTTGACATGCATCACATCTTCGAGCATATTCTGCAGCATCTTTCCTCATCGTTGGCCAATAATATCCTGTCCTTAATACTTTCGAGAATAATGATCTGCCCCCGGTGTGATTACCACAATCCCCTTCATGTATATCTTGAAGTACTTCTTTGGCTTCAGGATCCTCCAAGCACCTCAAATACGGTCCTGCAAGAGATTTCTTGTATAAAATATTATTTATAATAGTGAATCGTGATACCTTCATCCTAAATGCCTTAGGATTTTGATTTCCGGGGATGTGTCCTTCCTTAAGATATTTTATGATTAGAATCGTCCAGGATTTAGGATACTGTTCAGGATATTCCACTTCAGGATCCTGAATACCGGCTACTGCTTTATCCTGAGGATTCGTTGCAGGATATAAGACATGTAATATTGGTATTTGGGTCCCTTCAGGTATCTTGATCGACGATCCCAAATTTGCTAAGGCATCCGCTTCAGCATTATCCTCCCTTGGCACCTGTTCAAGTATAAAAACATCGAAATGGTTAGTAATTAACAAAGAGTCAACATATACTTGCAAATTTTTGATATTCATGCTTTTAGCCAATTTTAATCCTGCAATTAAAGCCTCATATTCTGCTTCATTATTGGTAGCAGGAAATTCACACCTAATAGCCTGGGGTAATATGTCCCCCTGTGGCGATTTTAGTAGTATTCCCAATCCTACTCCTCTTATATTAGATGCACCATCAGTATATAATGTCCAGGATCCTGAGGATTCTCCTAACTGTTGAACTTCTAGGTCTACCTCATCCTGAATATCACTACTGAAATCAGCCACAAAGTCAGCTAAAGCTTGAGACTTTATGGCATTTCTAGGTTCATATACTAAATCATAAGCACTTAACTTTACTGACCACTTAGCCATCCTGCCTGACATCTCTGGTTTCCTAAGCACATTTTTGACAGGATAATTTGTTTTAACATGAATCCTATGTGTCTCAAAGTAATGTCTAAGTTTCGTTGATGCCATGACTAATGCTAGTATTAATTTTTCTAAGTGAGAATACCTAGTTTCAGCATCTAACAAACTTTTGCTAACATAATAAACAGGATATTGCTGACCTTCATGGTCTTTTATAAGAACAGCACTTACAGCATTCCCTGATACAGCAAGGTACAGGGATAGTGGTTCACCATTTTCGGGTTTCATCAGTAGAGGTGCGGTTGAGAGATATCGTTTCAAATCCTGTAGGGCTGCTTCGTGCTTCTCACCCCACTCGAATTTTTTGTTCTTCTTCAGGATATCATAAAAATCCTTGCATTTTTCTGAAGACCTTGAGATAAATCTATTCAATGCTGCCACTCGCCCTGTTAATCGTTGAACATCCTTCATATTTGAGGGTGATTTAATATCCAAGATGGCCTTAATCTGTTCCGGGCTTGCTTCTATTCCTCTTTTGGTCACCATATATCCTAAGAATTTTCCTGCTCTTACTCCAAAATGGCACTTGGCAGGATTCAGCTTCATATTATACTGATCCAGGATATCAAACGCTCCTTTAATATCCTGGAGGTGATCCTGAGCTTTCTTTGACTTTACCACCATATCGTCAATGTACACCTCCATGGTGTCCCCCAGTTTGTCTTTGAACATCATGTTTACCAATCTTTGGTATGTTGCACCTGCATTTTTCAAACCAAAAGGCATAGCTGTATAACAATAAATACCTGTTGGTGTCATGAAGGCAGTATCCTCCTGGTCAGAAGGCTCCATTTGGATCTGTTGAAATCCTGAGGATGCATCCATGAAAGTCAGCATTTCATGCCCAGCAGTGGCATCTACCATTGCATCAATGTGGGGGAGAGGAAATGGGTCTTTAGGACAAGCTTTGTTCAAGTCTGTGTAATCTACACAGACTCTCCATTTCCCGTTTTTCTTCTGTACCACAACCACGTTTGCTAGCCACCTTGGGAACTTGACTTCTCGAATCATTTTGGACTTCAACAATCTTTCAACTTCCTCTTGTATAATTGTATTCCGTTCAGGAGCAAACTTTCTTCTTTTTTGTTGCACGGGCTTGAATGATTTATCAATTCCAAGCTTGTGAGTAATAATATCTTTGGATATGCCTGTCATATCCTCATGCTTCCATGCAAACGTTGACATCCTGCATTTTAAAAAGTTAATTAATTGCTCTTCAATATCCTGAGGGATATTGGTTCCCACGAGCACCGAAATATCGGGATTATCCTGGTCCAGGATAATTTTCTTCACATCCTGCTCCGGATCCTCCACGATATCCTGGGCCCGCGTCTTTAATTGCTATGCTGCACTAGGTTTGGTTGAGGATTTCATCGAGGATGAGTAGCATTCTTTCGCCTCCTGCTGATCGCTATCAACTTTAACAACTCCCCAATGGGTAGGTATCTTGATGCATTGGTGATATGTTGATGGCACGGCCTTCATATCGTGAATCCACGGTCTTCCCAGTATAATGTTATAGCAGGATAGAGAGTCCATCACACAGAAACGTTGTATCGAGTTGACTCCTTCAACGTACACCGGCAACTTTATCTCTCCCACTGTGTTTCTGGCCTCTCCACTGAACCCAACAAGCACGGTAGACTTCGAAGTGATATCCATTGGAGATACATTCATTCTTTTAAGTGTCTCTAGTTGGATTATGTTGACGGAGCTGCCATTATCAACCAATATCCTGCGTACAAAATGGTTAGCCACATATAACGTTATTACCAGAGCATCATGGTGAGGATCCTGGACAGTATCCCTGTCATCAGCATCAAATGTGATCACTTTGTCAGTTGTGAGTGTAGTCATCCTGACAGGTTTGTCTCCCCTTTCGGCCTTAGCTTCTTTTGCATGTCTCTTTGCTGCCGAATACGAAGTCCCACATATGTCGGATCCTCCTGAAATGAAGTTGATTATCTTGGCATCCGCGGGAGGTGATACTGCTCGCTCAGGATCCTTCTCAGTATCCTGACCCTTATTCTTCTTTCTTCCTAAGAGATCTTTCAAATATCCCTTGCTTAGAAGATAGCTTATTTCTTTCCTCAAAGCGATGCAATCCTTAGTCATATGTCTGAAATCTTCGTGGAAAGCACACCATTTTGATTTGTCTTTCCAATCCGCTTTTTGTTGATTCTTTCGAGGCCATCTTGCCTTGTCCCCTAGACCCTGCATGGCATACATCAATTCAGGAATGTTAACAGAAAAGCAATATTCAGATAATTCATGATACTCTTCAGGATCCTCATCTTCGACAGCATTGACTCTCTTGTTCTCATTTCTGCCATATGGCTTAGGCCGATACGACTTGAATGAGGATTCCGACTTCCTGTTAGTTGACTCATAAGTGTTGGATGAGTTCATCCTTTCTTGCATCTTTCTGTCATCTTCCAACCGAATGTATCTTAGGGCCCTGTTCCGAGCTTCATCCAGGTTCCTGCATGGGTTCATTACAAGGTCTTGGTAAAATTGAGAATCTTTTTGCAACCCCATCTTGAAAGCTTGCACAGCTGTTGCAACATCAAGATGAGGAATGTCTAGTGATTCCCGGCTGAACTTGTTCACATAATCCCTAAGGGATTCCTGAGGCCCTTGCGTTATCCTGTAGAGATCACTTGTTAATTTTTCGAAGCTTCTACTACAAGAAAACTGACTATTAAATAAATTTACTAAGTGAGCAAAAGATGTAATCGAATGTGGAGGAACATTCAAGAGCCATTTCAGGGCTGATCCTGTTAAGGTTGAACCGAAACCCTTGCACAAGCACGCTTCCTTGAGATCTGGAGGGATAGGGTTAATCTCCATCCTTTCCCTATACTGAGCAATATGCTCCTCAGGATCCGTTGTTCCGTCGTAAAGCTTCATGTTGGGGGTTTGGAACCTCTTTGGAATCTCAGCATCACAGATAGGATATGCAAAACGAGATATCTTATGGCTGTCCTGAGACACTTCCGGGATCGGCTGGACCACCCCGGGTACACTTGATATCATGTCCTTCAACTTCTGAAGTTCCCTAGTAAGTGCTGATGTCACACCTGTATCCTGCAAGGATCCACTATTGTTAGTAGTATGAGTATTATTATTTGACACGTTACCCGTTGGAGGATTTTGCCCATATCCTGAAGCATATCCTGAGCTCCTTATGGTCGATATCCTGACCGAGGAGGGTATTTCAGGGGTATGATTCTGAGGAAGGCTGGGCACAATATTCCCCCTGTTATCCTCAGTATACACAGCTGAACTGAAGTTCAAAGTTCTGGGTTGTAATGGAGTGACAATATCCTCAGCAGATCTGCTCGAGCCAGACTTCAGGAGTTGTATTTCCCTTAAAAGCATTTGGTTCGTTTCCTGCTGCTGCCTCATTTGTTCCTGCACACTTCCAAATAAGGTTAAAATTTCGTCGTTAGATGCTAAAACAGGGGCAGATTCCTGAACACTGCGGGTAGGGATAATATCCTGAGGTCGTGTAGAGGCTGGCATTCTTGGAGGAGGTGGTGGAAGCACCGAACCTGTAGTAGCAGAAGTCGTAGCAGACACAGTAGAGGAACTCATGTTTGATCTTGAGGCCATTATGGACAATGTGGCAAAGAGTTTTGAAAATAAAATACCGATTAGCGATTTAGCAAAAAATTTTAGTAAAGAGAGCACCACTTGCCCCACGGTGGGCGCCAAATTGTTTTGGTCAAAAATTACCGAAGTAATTAAGTGATCAAATTAGTTAAGTGAGGTAGTGTGCTAGAAACAAGTGTAGAAAATATGTTAATTAAATTACTTGCAAAAACAGTTTCAGGATACGGCTCAGGATATTGAGCTGTATCGACGATCAAACAATGAGCAAACAATGAGCAAAAAGTAAAGAAAATGACACGAGATGTACGAGGAAAGCCCTTGATCAATCTAGATCGCCGGCATAAAACCTCGGGAGCTGACAATCGCAGCTGCCTTGTTCTTCTTATTGCTTTAAACTTCAGGATACAGTGCAGGATATCAACCAGATCGCTAAGTGTTACAATGAATTCGTGTGAGAGTACAGATTGCGAGAGAATAAGTGTTAGAGTGTAGTGAGTGTGATTGCAGTGAGATTGTTGTGTCCTATTTGATCTGGTGTTCCTCCTATTTATAGTAACGAAATACAAACAAATATTCCTATAAATATGGGATGCTCCGAATATTCCACCACGAACGTTGTAGACCGAGTAATAAGGTTTCAACGTCTTTCTTTAAACGGCCTGGACCGAGTCTTCCGCGGAATAAGTCTTTGTGAACGTTGCTAGCTTCTAACACACGTACCTGCACATAATCCATTAGTAATCCCGAGGATACCGTTCAGGATGTTACCAATATCCTGAACCAGCATCCCGGATGTAAACAGATACTACATAAATAAGATATAGATCAAGATATTTTCCAGGATATGGGCTCAGAATTTCACCCATAACAGATAGATAGATAGATAGGCTCAGAATTTCACCCATAACAGATGGATGGATGGATGGATGGATGGATGGATGGATGGATGGATGGATGGATGGATGGATGGATGGATGGATGGATGGATGGATGGATGGATGGATGGATGGATGGATGGATGGATGGATGGATGGATGGATGGATGGATGGATGGATGGATGGATGGATGGATGGATGGATGGATGGATGGATGGATGGATGGATGGATGGATGGATGGATGGATGGATGGATGGATGGATGGATAGATATAGATAGATAGATAGATAGATAGATAGATAGATAGATAGATAGATAGATAGATAGATAGATAGATAGATAGATAGATAGATAAAGGTAGGTTGATCATCTACCGTGAGTGGGACGACAACATCAGTGAGTTTGTGATTGCCATTTTTAGTAGCAGAGCAGTGTTGAGCTGCTCCCAGTTTGTTTTTGCTGAATTCTTCCCATGTCATATCGGCATATTCTGTTTCAACCAGCAACTAACAAAATCATATTTTGGTCTCCAACAACTTAGTAGGTGGAACCAGTAACATAGGCTAAATTCATAAGTCAAACCCCACATCACATGGCTAATGACTAATAGGCTAAAATCAAACCGCACACGGCTAACTAAGTGCTTGTTTACTAATCATCAATGTAAAAAAGGAACTCTGCTAGCCTACAATCGCTAGTGGCAGAAAATAATTACATAGTTGAAAAAACTCACCGTTGACTCCAAGGGTATAGGATAGCCCCTTCTTGTTGTGCGATCTAATCGTCTCCAAACTTTCAGCGAAAATTGAGTACATGTGCTTCATTTCCTCACTACTCTGGTACTTCCTCTACCGGAAAACTGAAATATTAAACATAGTCTCAATCATCTCCCACTGAGTTGATCTATTCGAAAAGAAGACATGCAAAAGAAGACATTGGTTAAATCGGTTTTCCGGTTCGATCATACAACATAATGGTTTATTTTGTTCCTTTTCAGATCATGTCCTATTAATTATAACACATATGAAGTACTAATTAGCAGTAAAATTAAACTAAACAAATAACCTAAAACCGAAACATTGGTTAAATTATTTGTTTCGGTTATGGTCCGGTTCGATCATAGTTGATGAGAAAAATGTAAAAGAAAAATCAAGTTTTTCTCCACGACCATCGGCTTCGTTCCGCCGCCCTCATAGATGACACAATGAATGTGTAAATGTAATCCATGTTGTAATAAATATTGAAACCTATAACTCAGATAAATAAAGTACAAAAACTATTGATGTTGGTTCGCTGCATATAACCAAAATCTGAACCATAAAACTTGGTTAAAAAAATAACGATAACCGGAAATGTTACCTGAAACTAATGCTGAAGAAGAACAAATTATGCACATCTTATTTAACAAATAAACAAATTAATGCCGAACTACCAACTTATAACATCATATAAGAAGCGAAACATCTATTTAAATAAACATAAGATATATAAAACAAATAAAAATACCCGCTAATAGTCAATTCCGCATTCATAGGCATCTTAGCTCAGATCTCAATTCGAAATTGAGATGATTTTGGTACTTTATGTTGAAGATTATGGTATTGGAATATTTTGGTATATGAAGAAAGTGTTAATTTCCATTATATAATATATATTGAATTTTTTTTCAAGTGCGCATTTTTTGTCTCGGGCCCACACTTTTTTAGCGCTTTTCGCCTAGGCCCTAGGCGGAGCCTAAGTGCCTTAAATGCGCTTCGTGCTTTTGATAACTTTGGAACAGATGAATTCTGGTCGCATGACAATTGGTTTCTAGCTCAGCATCAGGGGAGAAAGCCCGGGCTTTCAAGCAACATGAAGGGATAGTAGCCAGTTCATTCTTGTTAATCTTATTTTGATCCATAACTTACTTCACCAGTTCCATCCTCTAATCACAAAAACACGGAATTGTTACAGAAATGAACACAAACATGAAAAAAAACTATAAAAGCATTATATATCATTGCTAGGGTGGAAACAACCAACATAGTCATAACAAAAACAAACTGAGTCGTGCATAAAATTTTGGTCTAAAATGAAACTTTACACTTTATAACACATGCATACTTTAATCTTCAATCATAAAGCATAGATTCTAATGTTTACACATACAGGGATGCGTGTAATTGACCTATCAACAAAATGGAGCATAAACACCTAAATTGGAAAATATCACCTGATCAAGCAACCAATTTTAACATTATTAACCAAGGGAGTGCCCAAACTATGTTTATTTAAATGGTTAGAATATCTAGACAATTGTTTGCCAACACAAACTTCAATTTCAAATTGAAAAATCGAAACAAACAAACAACTGGCATAAGTGAAAAAGATTAGAAATTATTACTTTTATATGTTTTTGAGGTAAAAATATAACTCACAGTGCTTTAGGTATAAAATAATGTGATCACAAAAATTGACTATGACTATTATGTACCACTCGACAATAAGTCCGTTATGATACAAAGCCTTCTCTAGTTCTTCGTCACATGGTGCAGCATACCAGGTAACTTTCTACTCCTACAAAACGAATGGCGAATGGAAAAACCATGCCATGCCTTGTTTGTGTTGTTACGTAATGAAAACCAAGCATTCAATAATAATATAAGAATGAAATTGGGGAAAACTTAAATCTCTCGGGTCGAAGAATAAGCATTCAAACCTGAATTCTTAATTTCCCCAAAAAGAACCCTAACTTTGGTGTTGGTCAAATTTGTAAAATGGAGGCGATAAAAACAATAATAAACAGACGGTCGTAGGTTCAAGATGAATAAGGTAAAATAGAAAGATACCTGGTGACGGTGTGATGCTCCTCCTCGTTCAGCAGATGGCTAATGCATCTGATTATTGTTGTGCGACTGTAGATGTTCTTGCTCCAACTCAATCTGCGACTCCTTTCATAGATCGTCAACAATAGATGGTCGCCGGGTAGTGTATGCAGTGGTCGGAAACTCTCTCTCCAGACTGTGTGGATGTGGATTTGGGGTAAAAAGAAGAGATGAAACACGCTGACAAGAAAAATATAAAAGAAAAATAAAGTTTTTTTTTGAAACACACCCTAAGCTCAAGTTACAACCAACATATGCACAAAGTAGTTGCTTCTTTATATAGGTTTTAATAAGCAATAAGCAGTTATTCCATTACATTGAATAATTGTTTTTGTTAATATGTAGTTTAACTTTCTAAAATATAATAAAACCTTAATATGTGTTTATTTCATCTTCTAATTTTTTGGTAACTATACTTTTTAGGAGAATGTAATCATCAATATTGTTAAGTGTGTTCGATTGACCTTATTTAAATTTACTGGTCACTCTTTTCTAAAGCCATAATACTATTATAATTTTTTCAATTTTTAGAATTTATTCATATAATAAAAAAACAAATAGTCTTATGAGTAGATTAAATTATTTATAATAAATTCGAATACGTCACCATTTTATATTATGTTTTTGTTGATTACTACGTAACGTTTCCTAGACTACTATTCTTACTTTGCAAATACAAATGCATTGTGTTTTACACTTCACGTCTACATTTGTGTTTTACTATTTTTTTTAATTGTGTTTTATGCATTATGTTTTACACTTTTTTAATTGTCTATTACACATTGCGTTTTACGAATCGTGTATTGTCTTACTACATGTGTCCACCCGCCGCGTGCCGCCGCAACGCGCGGCGGGCAAAAATACTAGTTATACTTTTATTATACATCTTTTCTAACTTTTCTAATGACCAATTTTTATTATGTACTTTTTAGTGGATTTAGTATTATATTTTTTTTATTATGTGACTCAAACCGAAGAATGAATAATAGAGTGCTAGACATCCGAACATGAAAATTAGAGACCACCTTAAAAAAGATTATGAGTCTTTTGTTGGTTGGAATGGATTTTGGTTATACATTACATCATGGTGCATCTAATTTGTTTTCATGGTGCGTCCAACTTTGTTAATACGTTATAAAAACTTAGTGCGTAAACAGACCTATGTAATGATATGAGTAAAGTCATATCTCTAACTATGTATATCTATAATACTATACTAAGAGAACTCGGTTTTCTACTCTTTTCGTAATTTTGCCTAGGTACAAATCTTGTAGAGCCATGTACAAATGAAGAAAGTCATTTTAGAGGAGAAAAACTTGGACATTCTCTAAAGTTTTAAGACACTTTGAGGGCAATCTAGACATTTCATCCATGAAATCCATGCCCACTTATGTCTTCCATTAATTGAATTAAATTAAGTAATTAAATAAAACTTTTATAATAATTAAAGAAATTAATTGATTAAATTAAATGTTAGACATGCAACATTTGGGATTTTTATGATTTAATAGTATGTATAAATATAATAAATAGATTTATATGAACTATAAATAGGTTTTCTACCCTTATAGTAATTTTACATTGTGTACATATTTTGAAGCAACATGTACAAGAGAACCAAGCTATTTTAGAGAGGGTAAACTTGCACATTGTCCAAAAAATTTAAGACACTTTAGGGGCATTTTAGGGATTTTGGCACCTTTTTAAATAAAAATAATTCAAAAAGTTATGGGTACTAATAAGTAATGATCATCAAGGCCATCATTTATTAAATTGATGAGGAAATTAACTATTAGTATTTGAAGGGTTTAGCCTTGCACTAATCTATATACAAACCAAAAGCCGTAACTGATATTGAAGTTAAAACCCTTAAGTAAATGCTAAAAACACTCATGTGTATATAATATATATTCCGCTAGGAACATGTGTTGTATGTTCAATTTTTTTGCGAGCAATGTTTTATTTTGTTCATACTGAGAGATATAATTACATGCACATTGTTTTTCTAATCCATTGCAAAGAAAACATGAATTAAGTTTATTTGTCTAGGCTTTTTCTCAACAGATTTTTTTTTCGAAAGTGGTTAGTAATTTGTAGTTTTAATATTTTTTCCACAAGATATTTACTGTAATTCAAATGCTATTGAGTGTTTGGTTTATAGTTTTTATATCTTAATATTTATCTACTATCTTTTTATTTTTTTCATTAGGTGGAATGAAGGTAAAGGCTGATAGAGATGAGTCGTCTCCATAAGCAGCTATGCTTGCTGCACAAGATGTTTCAACAAGATGCAAGGATTTTACTTGTTTCTTTTAGTGTCTTGCTATATGGTAATCATAGTAGTTTGTTTTTGTTTGATACATTACAACTAACAAATTTCTGTTGTAACAACTGGAGCTTGGAATCAATGCCCTCCACATAAAATTATGGGCAATTGGAGGTAACAAGACAAAGACACCCGGTCCAGGTGCACAGTTTGCCCTCAGAGCTCTTGCCCGTTCTTGCATGAAGATTGGTCACATTGGTATGCTTATATTCTTTATTTTTTTATATACGATTTTTTGTATTTGTTATTTTTGCTCTTTGAAGAACTTTTATTTATGTATAAGGAGTAGCTGATAAGTAAGTTGTATGTTTTGATGATAACAGAGGACGTGACACCAATTCCAACAGATAACACTCGTCGAAAGAGTGGGAGAAGAGGAAGGAGGTTGTGATATGTTTTTTGTCTACAATATGTTTTCAAAGTATCTACAATTTGGATTATGGTTGTCTTCAACTTTGTAGGTTATTTTTATGTTCTGGTTGAAATTTCGAGGTGACATTCATTTTTGTTGAACTGCTTTATATTTCTGTTTAATGATATTCTAAAATTTACTTCATATATGGGTTGTTATGCTTTATTTTTGCTTAATCAGAAGTATTCTATGTGTAGTTGAGGTCAATATCAATTTGATGGATGTCAGTGTGCTTGAGATCTGAACCTTATTTATCGAATCAATTTGAGAGTTTCAGAGTGTGTTAAAGAGTTAAAACGTTTTGAGGATCTTGTCAAATCTGTCTTTTCATTCTTTGTCTTAATAGACTTCAGTTGACTTTCAATGTAAGTTAATGTAGTAGAGATTTAGAATTTTACGATGAAAATGGATGTGTAAAAGTTCAAATTTTTTTATCTTCCTTTGATGCCGTTGTTGAGGTACACAATAGAAAATATACGAAACTTACATAAATTCATGTATTGAATATCAGTTGTGGTTCGTAATAGACATAACTGAATCTGATATTAGTTGGGACACCCGCTGCAACGCGCGGGCCTTCCCACTAGTTATATTTATATTTAATTTGACAGACACATATCTATATACTTAAATAACGGTGTGCATCTTGTATACGCTTAGGCTATAGGGTGTAGTCATGACCCTCATGACTACCATAACCCTTCACGTCAGTGTCATGTTACCCACCTCTAATCCACCATCCAAAACCAATACCCTAAGGGTGTGGTCATGACCCAAACCACTATCCCCTAAAGGAAATGACTTCTTGAAAAATGGAAAGGAGGACCATGGTTGCCATGGTTTAATCCATGCAAACCATGGTGGATAGGGGGTGGTGTAGTCTTCCATTCATGTTACTATGTGGCGAATCATGTCCCAACCATGACCCCACACCCTTTAGCCTTATAAACACAAAATTTACTTTTATAAAGTTTCCTATAAATGTGTAGTATGCATGTATTTGTCTAATTAATCGTTCTTAAAGAAGCAAGTGTGTCTATTTCAACCAACCTTCTAGGTTGGTGCATCTACTCGTATAACTTAATTATTGGGGTTAGTGCCAATGAGATAGTGGTGGAGTTGTTGGGGAAAGACTTGGTCTTCCTTGTGACCCAGGTTCGACTCCCACTCTCTCCATTATTTTCTGCGGCATCCAGGTGCAGAGCGAATACGGGTAGCGACGGTTCGTCTTGGATGGGAGGCAGGTTTTACCGAGTATTCCACTGTCGTGCCTTTGGGCGGGTGGAGGTTGGGTTTCCTCGCATCTGGGAGAGCCAAGAGGCTGGCAGCGCTCGAGTAGTTGACCTTAGCCACAGCGACAGGTGTCACAGTGGTTCACAGGTTTTTACTTGTCATCATGGTTGTAAAAATCCCGACTAGTCTCTGATTAGTCGCCGATTAATCACTAATCGGAGGTTCACCGATTAATGTCGATTAATTCCTAGGCAGTCAATGGCGGTCCTATTCTGGCCAAATTTTGGCTAGATGCCAGCCAATTTTTGACCAAACCATATAAATTCCTTCCAATTACTTAAAAAAAGGGTTAATGAGGGGTTAAAACATGTCTACTTTAAAAAACTATATATAAAAATGTGTGTGTGTGTATATGTAACTAAAAATTACATATAAAAATCTCAATCCGATTAATTCCGATTAATCCCTATTAGTCCCGATTAATCGCTTGTCGGTACCCCACCGCCCGATTAGCGCCTAGCGATTCCTACAACACTGATTGTCATTCAAAAAAAATTATTGGAGTTAGTATTAGCTATTAATTTATTTTTGTTTTATGTTCGTTCAAACTAGTATTAAGCACCCCCGCGTTCCGGCGAGGGCGAGCACTAATGCCACACTACTGTCAGCGACCACCGATACTGAAGTTGCGGTGTTAATGCGAAGAAATTAAACCGAAACGTAAAACATAGAATAAAAAGACTAAGTTGATCTAGGACTCGCGCGTTACGATGAACCCGCGTCTATTTTTTCCCGTTTGACATGTTCATCGTAATCTATACAAACCATAACGCATACATGACAACAACCATTGCATCAATATGTTGCAAATTATATTTATACAAGATTTTGGCTAAATTAATTAGATTATTTTAAATAATAATAATTTACAAATAAAACAACACAACTTTGAATGGATTAAACCGATTGAATATGGTAAGATAATGAAACCATTATTTGATTAGGGTACAACCACTTAAGCACAATTTACAACCATACATACATACAAAACATATTGAATTTGGTAAGGTAATGAAACCATTATTATTTGATTAAGGTACAACCACTTAAACACAACTTACAACATATATTTGATTAAGGTACAAGTACTTAAGCACAACTTACAACCAAAAATGCTTAAGCACAATTTACAACCTAAATTTGATTAAGGTACAAGTATTTAAACACAACTTACAACCAAACATGCACACAAATGTTTTAGATTAATAGTATATAAATTATTTTGAATGTACCACCAAAAGTAGTCTTTCAATACCAACTCTAGGAGTATATACTATGTACTGGTTATATGGACATAAAAAAAGGGATAATTTCATATTTTCTCTTAAAAAAACTTCTTAATTTCGTATTTACTCAACTTAGAACTAAAATTGCATATATCTTCTTTCTTAACTAATAAAATTGCAAATATCCAAAATTTTATTAGTTAAGAAAGGGATATATGCAATTAATTCTAAGTTAGGTAAATTCATAATTAAAAAAAAAAATTAAGCGGAAATATGCAATTGTCCCTAAAACAAACCTATTATTGAATTTGTATCTTGTCTATTTTAAGTCAAACTTTTTGTTTATTTTTCTACTGGATTATAATTGGTTTGACTATTAATTAACCTATATTTTTTTTGAACGGTTAACTAAATCACCGGTTAAGCATCCTGCGATGCCCTCAATCGAGCAAATGTATTCCCTCCTCCATAACGGTCAGACTTGGATGCATACCCGCACGCCCGAAGGCCCACTGTGGTAAAACCCGCTTCAGCACGGTTTTGAACTGGCAACCTCCAAAGAGGCCTAGTTCTAAACTTCATTGCCACCACCAATTTCTTCAAAGTGATGCTAGTGGGAGTTGAACTTGAAACCTCAAAAAAAGAAATCAAGTGACTAACCACTAGACCAACTCAATTATGAAATCAAAATATCTTAGAACTTACAACAAATAAAACAAACCAACTCAATGTATGAAATCAAAATATCATGATATTTTGTACTAACTAGTAACTACTAAATGAGGATAACAAATAAATTACCTGTCACATATAAAAGTAGACTATGTAATTGTTTTGTACGAAAATATATTGACAAACTAGATGTGTGAGAGCATTCACATCCATTCCACCATATTTTCACCCTAAATTACACTAAAAAAAATACTATATTTTCTCTCTTATTTTCAATTAAATAATATTTTTATACATTTATCATTACCTTTTCTCTCTCCTTCACTCATAACCACTTTCAAAATATATTAAAAAATTATAGAGAGTGAACAGTATCCCCCCAAATATACAGATGAACAGTAACATTTTCTCACAACCACTTTTTATACTTTTTACATTATAAAACTACACACACATTATTTGATGGAATGAATGTGAATGCTCTGAATTAGATTATATCCTCGCTTTCAAATTATCATTTTTATATATTTATATATATATTATATTATCAATTTGTAGCATACTTGTGCTTCTACTGGTTGTACCTTACGCAGTAGAGCTTTAGTGTGCATCTTGGTCTGTACTCTTGGCTTTTTGAGTTTTTTTCTTCGGTGAGTATTTAAGTGGTGGTTTTAGTGGGTTTTGACTTCACTCGGAAGTTTCCGCTTTCTCTCTTATACCGATGAACTACCACCGTCTCTTCGACGGACTCCGCCTGCGATGGCCGAACTCACTCCGATCATATATTTTATGCGATGTTTACAGGTAGATTCTTACTGCTGTCTTGGTTACGTTTGTTTATGTGTTTTCGCATAGTTAGAAACTATGTATTACTTTTCGGAAGTTCTTTTTGTTTAATGTTGGAGCTTTGTGTTAGTTTTAACGACCTAAAGTTGCATGGTCTTTTTTGGGGGGTGTTCTTCCATAGTTAAAGACGACGTCTTATAGTTCGTCGTTTTATTCTCGATTTTGTGGTCTGGGTTTTGTGTGTCTGCACACGATCTATTGGTGCATGTGTTTTTTATGTGAACTGGGGTCTCATTGTTGAACATTTGATGTTGTTTAAGTTTATTTTTTTGTTTGGAGTTGTTTCGCAATGTTTGGATTAGACATTTTTGGGGTTTTTAAGTGTATGTGATGGTGTAATGGTAATGTTCACCGGAGATCCTTTGTGGTATTATAGTTGTTTTTTGTCCTTGTGACGTTGGTTGTTGGGTCAATGAAGATGGCCTTCGGCTCATCGGTGACCATTGGCTATGATGTTGCTTTGGGCTTGGCAACTTATGTTGCAGCCGTCTATTACTTATGATATTTGCTTTATGGTTGTTTTGATGTTGACTATGGTCATTTGGGTTCCGTTGTTGTTGGCTGATTTGCAACTCGCTTACCCTCAGTGGTTCAAAACAATCTAAGAAGTGCCTTTAGTCTTGCCTTGGTAACGTGAACTGCAGCTGTTTATGGCTTTAACATTCTTTTGTTTGACTCTTGGTTTTAAGGGTCTGTGAAGGTGATGTTCATTATGGCCATTTCGGTGTGCAATGTTATTTGCATGCTTTTTGTTGACGTTATCTTGTTTTTGTTGGCTTATGTATAAGTCGGTTTGACTAAGTGGTAAAAACAATCTTCTTCTGAAAGCCAAAGATGTGATGTTGGTGAGGATTGGATTGGTGTTGTATGCCCCCACCATCATACATCTTTAAGCTTCGTTATTTAAATGTTTTGTTGAGGGTCATGGTTGTTTATGTATATTTGGTGCATTGTTGACCATGGTCATGCACTTTATTTTCCTTTCACATTGTTGTCATTAAATGTGCAGCCATGTCGTACTTATCTGCTTGAGATAATACGTATCTTGGCAGGGCATCCAACCTGGTCATGTGATTGTGTAATGTATGATAGTCATGTCGACTCTTAATAGTTTGGCTTCTTGGAACACTTCGATATCGTTGTTTATGCATACAACCTGAAATTGTTGTGTTGTCCATTTGTCGTAGCGGTCTAGATTCTTTGTTCGAACAATTTGGTGTTTCTATATTTGTTTATTTAAGTTTGTAACATAGGTAGCCTAAGTTTAAGTGTGCATGATGATTTATTGTTTTCCTAATCTCTTGTTGCATTTTTTTGTTCCCGACTTCATTTGGAAGCTATTATTCTGACGCATTCGTATGCTTTCTACCTTTCAACCTTGTTTTTTCTGTGTCCGTTTATGGAGTTCAATGTGGGTCTGCGAACCCATGTCGGCCTTAGGTTCAGGTTCGTTAGGTTTCTATGTTCGTCTCTGATATTCCCAAATATATAGTGTCGATTACTTTGAATTATATCATCATGATAAGAGTTTTGATTATCGTTTATGGGTTTTAGATATATTCCTTCGTTTTGTTCTTTTAGGGTCTGTTTGGTATGGGGTAATGGAATAGACGAAGGAATGGAATGACGAGGTAATGGAATGGACGAGGGAATACAATGGGTCATTACCATTCCATGACTTGTTTGGTTACCATGTGAGAATGGAATGAATTATTATTGTGTATTTTTTGGTGGCAAGAAAAACGAAGGAATAAAATTACCGGTGAGTGATGGTGGTGGTGGTAGCGATTGTGGGTGGTTATAGGTGGAGGTGGTGGGTGGCGGCGGCGGCGCCGATGGGTGGTGGTGGTGGCAGCGAGTGGCGATGTGGCGGCGACGACGAGTGGCAGTGGCGGTGACGGCGGCCGTTGGTGGTGGGTGGCGGCCGCGGCGGTGGTTGGTGGTAGCGGTGATTGGTGGTGGCGGTGATGGCATCGACGATGGTGGTAGGTGGCGGTGGCGAGTGGTGTTGGCGGTTGGTCGCGGCGGTGGGTGGTAACGGTGGCGGGTGGGTGGCGGCGGCGGAGGTGGTTGTTGTAAGACCCTTAGTCCAATTATACGATTATTGTATAAATTTCGACTATAATAGTGTAGTTACGGTTAACCATACACTAAAAATACAGATTCGTCAAAACATTTTAAGAAATAAAACATTTCCACATTTTATAAAACATTCGCTGTTTTAAAACGTGACGATGGATTATTTCGCGGAAGCTTTGTTCTTTATGTGTTCGGTTCTTCGTTGAGCTTGATCGTCCTCCGGTAACTCAATTAGTACCTACATTTCATAAAATATGAAATGAGTTAGTCATATAGCTCTTAAAACGTGTCTAAACGAGTTCGCAGCTGCATTTTAACAACCAGCACACTTTTGCAGTCATTTAGGTTGGTCGTGGGGTGCGACCGAGATGGCTCTTGGCCTCCGCGGGTCACGAGGCTCTAGTTTAACCCCTTTCTAAAGAATGTTCACCCATCAGTAGGAATGTTCATTAAATAGTAGTATTTTTCACTGTACAGTAGGAGTGTTCACTGAACAGTAGGGGTTTTCACTGAATAATAGGAGTTTTCACTGAACAGTAGGGGTTTTCACTGAATAGTAGGAGTTTTCACTGTACAGTAGGAGTTTTCACTGTACAGTAGGAGTGTTCACTGAACAGTAGGGGTTTTCCAAATTATTCGACCCGTTATGCATTTATCAAACAAACAAGTTTGTTTGACCTCTATTTCTTATGAACCTATTAATTCAATAATGTTTATCATATTAGGTTCCAATCACGGGTTCATATACCTTCTTAAACCCATTTTCGCTCATATGCTTATTTTGACCCGTTAAGGGTATTTAAGCATATTTTAAGCACGAATCGCTCTCATTCGCTTCTAATTTCATATGTCCACATTTCTTATCAAATGATCTCCCACCACAATTATATTTGTGGTGGATTCAATGTGGTGATTTATATATTTCGAGTTTTATCCCTCGGATTGCTATTTTACGGCAAAGGCTCATATAGAGTCATTTGACCCAAGATTTACCCCTTTCACTTTTTATACTTATTCAAAGTATTTGCTTGATCATATAACTTGTTTTCAAACAACCCTTAAGGTTCATTTGCTCGATTTAGCTTACGAGGGCGTTTTGGTCAATTAAATCCTTTCTTTATGACAAAAGACTTTTAATGTCGTAATTGACCAAAATCTCACTTTTTAAACTAGGATCTTGTTTAAATAATCATTATGTTTTCAAAACACAATGACTATAATTTAAATCATTCGGTTTACCTAAAAGATAACCAAATGTCCATTATTAACTTGTTTAGCCCTCATTAAACCTCAAGTTCTAAATGATGAATTGACCTATTATACATACCTGGTTTGGATCAATATATTGACCCGTTTCGATACATTGCCTTAATAGCCGCTAAGTAATAGCGGTGTAAATATCCTTTCGATATTTATTTCTATAATCATACAACTCGACAAACCATTAGTCGTGTCAAAGGGTGATATGTTCACCTTTTGACCCGTTTAGTCTAACTGACCGAATTTATTGGCGAGATGATGTTTATTACTATCTCGTCTACATGACTCGCTCCGGTTTACACCGTACGGTCATTTACCTTATAAATCATTTATTGACTCTTTTGACCCATTATAACTTACGCTATAAAGTGTCTTTTCACAAACTAACGGTAATCGTCAACAAGTGATCGAATTACCGTTTTACCTTTATTATTTGTATTAGTTACCTTATAAGGTAATTATTCAAAACTTGTTATTTATTTATTACTCCTTTCATGACTAAATAACCGTATTAGCTCTTTTTAACCATTAAACATGGTTTATCTTTATTGTCTTTTGTTCCGAACCGCACATGTCGTGTCGGAACATCAAAATTCAAGCAAGACTTTATTTTATTCAGAACCTATAAAATCAATAGGTATTAAATAAATAGAGTGTAAGCTTTACTTACCTAGCATCCAAATTATGCGTTTCCTTCATTCTTGATTTGTTTGACCCGCTTCCTTCCCAAGCTTTCACCTAGCTTGTTAAGCGTCAAACTATCATTGTAAATTGCAAGATGGTTAGATTATTCATAATCATTTACGACTATTCCATCCTACGATTCTTATGTCAAAATTATCATTCGATCATATAAAATGTCATTTTGACTTTAAAAAGTCAAACTGCCTATTGACAAAAGTAATTACACGATGTAGCTTAACTACTCGTTTTATTACTTTTCCTTTATACGGTAAGCATCCTTATTAGGCTACCGTTTTAACTACTTATGAATTCAAGTTATTGTAATCGAATTTCATTCAATTAACACATGTTGATATCATCATTTTAATCATAATATATCATCATTTTCATTTTATCATACTAACCCAATTTCCTAGCAAGTATGATCATGTACTCAAACACCCCATTTGTTCAAGTATTTCCTGATTACTATCATATATGATGATTCTAATCATAATTATATCATCAAATTCATCATATGATTAATACCCACTTATCCTAGTGGGGTATATCATCAAATCATTCAAATTATAGCATCATATGTAAAATTTTCACTTAGGGTTTAGTTCCTAAGCAAGTATATATCACTAATTCAATCATAGCTTCACTAATTCATTCATAATTGTCACACCCCGATTTTTCCACGTGTTACCGGTGGGCCCGGTGGGGAGTATCGTGACGTGGTTGGCAACATAATAGTCAAACAACACAATATTTAAATGCACAGCGGAAGCAAATGAAAGCTAAAATATATTACAATCCGATTCAAAGTAATATCAAATATTACAACGGAACATAAGATGGATCCATAGGCGGATCTTTAACAGAAAGATAATATCGTTCAACAGACTTTAACATCTAAAGCTTGCGAGACTGGATTATTGATGCCTGGAGTAGCCAGCCTATTACGTATAGTACCTGCATTTAGCCTTTTTGGAAAATACGTCAGTTTACACTGGTAAATACAATTAACTGACTCATTTTGAAAAATTTTAAAAAAATTGATTTGGATGCACGTGGCACAAAATATCTTTTATAATTTGATTAAAATGCACAGAGGCAAAATTAATCTTTTATACTTGGGACAATTATTTAAATATATAATCTCGTAAAAGAATTACATGTTCCTTATGCGTTCAGTAGCCCGGATCGTGCCGGGTTAAAGATCAATAGACCCACCACATCAACTATTTATGCACTGACGAGTGTACGCCTACACTCCGCGCTTAGGTCGTGGCCATTTCGTAAAATGATGCCAAGGATATCCGGGACATGGTCATTAACCCCCCAAAGGCTTTAAGCAAACAAAACATATTTAAACGGGCCGATCAAATTATTCAATTAACCACCTAACGATGGAAGATTTGATGCCCGACCAAGCGGTATTTTATATACCGTACCCCAAGCCCGTATAGGAAAAATAAGTTAAAAGTATTTACCTGAGCTAAATATAAATTCAATCCCAGCCGTATATCAAATCAGCAAGTACAGATAGCCTTTACTGGGCTCCTAATCTGGAACGAAGGTTTTTAATAACCTATTAGATTTCTAACGGGTCTTTAATTAAGCTTAAGCTTAGACCGGTTAGTTTTAAAAGGAAGACACGGTTCAAACGCATGAAGAAGCGAAGACCGGTTTAGAATGTGGTTTTGACCCGACAAGCTTGCATGCTTGTCTAATACGGGTAACTTAAACACACTCTGGATTTTGAGATAAAAACGATATGGTTTGACCCGTTTCGGCTAATATATGTAAACTAGTTACATAAGACGATCCGAACGCGAAAGTGCGTAACGAGTAACCAAATGAATCATATACAGGTTTCCTAAGTTAATATGCCTTAAATATGTTGTGATATCAGTATGATATATTCCATTATGCCAAAAACGAGTTTAATCTCAAAATAAGCCCCGTAGGGGTATTTTGGTCATTTAAAAGATTATAACAGAGGTTATTTGAAATTTTGAGATTCGGGTCCGAATACATCAGTAAAATAACTTATTTTATTAGGTCATATCAGTTGGTAATAGGTATTATATGACAAAATGGTTTTAAACCCAAACTATGCGTTTAATACGCGTAAAAAGCCGTTTTAAGCGATTTCCGGGTTATACCAGAAATCTGAGTTTTCTGATCATTTAATGGGCATGTTTTACATGGACCGATTAGTCCGATTAGACCGCCTGGGACCGACTTTTACCGACTTTGACCGCCTAACACCGATTTTGACCTCACCCGACTAATTGGACCGCCTAGCCAAAAATTAATCAGTAGGCCACCGCCTAGCGCCTAGGCGGCGATTAATCGGCCGCCTAGGCCGATTTCTACAACACTGCTACTGATTACCACGTTGTCTAGGGTCGTAAGGGTAAGCGATCTAATAAATCGCTTATACCTTCGAACCCGACCCATTTGGTCGATCATTAGGATCCGACCAAATACCTTAGGTGACCATAGTGTATAGGGAATAACCTTCCAAGGTTATACCTTATGGTCGCTTCGTTTGAGTAGTTGTATGATAGGTAGTTTATATGCCTTAGGTAAATTACCAGAATACCCTTTTCATGTATAATTGGTAATTAAGCATATGTAACCTAAACTTTTGTCACATAACTGATTATGTAACATGTTTAGGCATATAACACTTGTCATAGGGCTAGTTAGACGTCTCGAGTGCGCTTTTGCGCGCACGACGCGTTAAAGTAGCATAAGCTACCTTAATGGGTCGCGATGGGTCGAAAGCACTTAGGTTAGGTTCCGATTTAGTATGTAGGCTTTGTTAAACCATATTACATGAGTTCCCATAATCATTTGGTTTACAAGCCCTCATTCTATCCGATCCTCCGATTTAGGTCCGGTTAATTAACATACTACCTATATTAGGTGCCGTTTGATTCCGTGATCTCTAGCATTGCTTGGTGGTTATCTTAGGACTTCTGAGCAATCTCAGGTGAGTACATAGTTCCCCTATTTTACTGTTTTCCAAACTGTTTTGGGGTGAAGCATGTGTACCTATGTGTTATTTTCATGATTTCAAAGTATAATTGATTATACATGTTATTACTTATCATTTGACAAACTAAATGACTATCTATGGTTTAAACACCGATTTTTCAAAGACTATATCATAAATTGTTGAATTGTACTTATTTTGTTCACCAGACCGGTTGTTAGTATGATATAGCGCTATAGGATTAGACACCCCATTCCTGTTGTCATGGAATGTCTGAAACCAATTTGTTTCTCCATCCAAATAGGGATTGCCTTTGTGGTATCCCTATAGTCTCAAAGGTGTATTTTGATGCACTAGGTCTGAATGAATTCTTAAATCACACTTTTAAAGTATATTTTGATATACTCCCAAAAGTATAGTTTGATATACTCTCATGTGTGGTATTGTACAAAACCAACATATATTTTGTTAATCATCCAAAGCATATTTTGATATGTTATTTACAAAACCAAAACATAGTTTAATATGTTATTTATCACATCCAAGGCATATTTTGATATGTTATTTATGAAACCCAAAGCATATTTTGATATGTTATTTATGAAACCAAAACATAGTTTAATATGTTATTTACAAATCCAAAGTATACTTTTAATATGCTACTATAAGGTTATTCGTTCAACCTTACGTTATTTTACAAGCATAACTTCTGATTTATTCAAACACTTTGTTTTGTACATTTTTGCTTATGGTTTAAGTAGTCTCATTTTACTTACCATACATAACTTTTGCTTACACATTACATGGTTTACATTTAACTTGGGTTATACAAAAACATTTGACTATTGGTAAACATGAACATTCTATATTGGTGTTTTGGTTTGAGTAAGTGACTTAAGTAACGAGGCGTGTGTAATATGATACAAGCATGGTGGATACGCCGCTGGTACTTCCTATATATAAGTGGTTGTATGGTATTACATATCGTAGCGTTGTTTGAATCATTTCAGTTTAAGACATATAACATTTTATACAAATAACATACTTTTCACAAGACATTGTTTTACAAACAACTTATCTTATACAAACTCATTTTTACTTGGTTATTCATTTAACCTTACATTACTCTTTTACGTATCATCTACTTTATCATCACTTTTCGAATGATTTATAAAACAAAACATTTTACAAGGATCATGACTGACTTTTGTTAAACAACATTTTCTAAACTTATAAGTCATGAATCCTATATTCACAAAACATATGTATCTCACAGGCATTTTTATGCTGACGTACCTATTTTTACACATGTTTCAGGTGCTGTTTTAAGGCGATTGTTGATACATGCTACATTTAGGATGGACTCGTGCCTTAGCGACTTTAAAACTTGGAAGATCAAAGTTGTACTTATTTGATTATATTAAAACAATGAGTTCATTTATTCAATAAAACAAAATTTATTTATTCCATGGTTATGAAACGATGATTCTGTTACAACACTCCCCGACGTTTCCGCCACGTCTTGTTGCTTTACATGGTCAGGGTGTGACAGAAAAGTTGGTATCAGAGCCAATGGTTATAGGGAATTAGGTTATTAGTAATGCTTTGACCTAGTCTATAACCTTCCTAGGACCCTAACACAAGTTTTCTTGTGTTTAGTTTTAAAACAATACCGTCACTTATTCTTAGGTGGCAACCACAATAAGAAACACAAATTTCTATCCCGCTTTGAAAACTAATCATCTGTTCTAGGATGATTTATTACATGGTTTTGAACCCTTTAAGTTTTCAAAATCCCGTCAAAGTTGGTCTAAATAATGTGAACACGTGCAAACTGGAAGGGTGGGTGCCTGTACCCTGAGTTTTCTATCTAAGGCTAGAGTGTTCGTATAAATCCACATAATCGGACCAGTCACTCTTACCTGGGAACTCTTGGGGTGAGTGTCCACTTATAGGCGAGCATGTCTTCGCGATACATTATTTTTGACCTATTTACTTTGATTAATCACCGGGGTCGTTTGTTGCTTTGTAGTAACAAACAAATGACCACTATCCTTGCTTTCATCAGATTCGTTTCATCTCATTCTTTTCGTCTAATTCTCTCACTCGTTTCCTTTCATGTTTCCTCTTTTAGAATGCTTCCTCGACGCGACAATCAGATGGCGAATGCCGAACTGGCGGA
>JARYGA010060857.1:35884-82916 GCA_030545235.1 Helianthus tuberosus | reverse complement strand
ATCATTTCTCTATAATTGGTTGTATGTCACGTGCCACTTTTTAAATGGTTCTTACAGTTTGTATGCGAAATGTGGTTTGTATTTGATCCTACTCCTATTTGGGGTTTTAAATGGGGGAAATAGATGGGTAGGTTAAAATACATTATTGCCCTCACGTGGGCCCCACGTGACTACAATTAACTAAGAAAATTAACTGGGTTTGGGGTAAAGGATATAACATGTTAGGATTTGTAAACATTAGGTATGATTAATGTAATTTTTGAAGACAAAGGACATGATTTGCAATAACATACATACATTAATGACGGGTTTTGTAATTTACTCTTTAATATTTTTGTTTTTGATAAATTGCACATTCAGTCCCTGCACTTTTATTTTATTTAAAAAAAGGTTTTAAACTTCAAAACCTTTAATATTTCAAGTTTCAAAAATATTAAATCAATCCCTGAAGTTTTGTTTATTAAATGTCTAATTTAGATCTTTTATAAAACCAAAATTTTGTAATATTGTAGTTTTTGTATTTTTAAATGTATTTTATTATAAATCTTTAATTAAATAAAAAAAGTGAATAATGATTTTTAAATGATTGTGACTTAGTTAACCCATAACGCACAACTAACGAAAATTTTAGTTAATGGCACTATGCTGAGTTGACACTGATGTGGCTGTACTTTTTCTTAGGTAATGGAAAATTCAGTTAATCATCATCATCATCATACTCAATAAATCTCACTAATAACAAAATTATGGTAGGGTCTGATGAGGGTAAGATGTAGATAACCTTACCTTTACCCCGTAGGAATAGAGAGGTTGCTTCCAGTGAGACCTCCAGCTCGATAGTAGCTTTGTGTCAAGTCTTGGACATAAGGAACATGACGCTCAGCAACCGGGACAAAGGTCGATTAGTGCATGTTTCCCCATGTCTTTCAGCTATCAACGCCACCACACGATACGTGATTAACCATCCACCACTTTTAACGTTATTTTCACGAAATTAGTAAAATAACGTTAAAATTAGTGCAATTTCACTCCCCCTCAAGCGCCCAAATATATATATACATTATATGACAACACATAATCTAAAACTATTAATCTAACTCCACCCTTTAAAATAACAAACAAACATGGAAAATTTCCTTATCCTTTTTTGATCGTTTTATCTTTTTGGGTAAAGTTGATCATCTTATCTTTCCTAGCATTAAAACTAGAGTAAACTTCCGTTTTGCTCCTTGTGGTTTGGTCACTTTAACGGTTTTGCCCCAAACCTTTCAAAATAGCCATTTTACTCCCTGATCTATGAAGCTTATCTCTATTTCACTCCCCGCCCCTAACGTCATCCAATTCAACCGTTAAATCCTGGTCACATGCCCCTCACATGAGGGGCATTTTAGACTTTTCCTATAATTAATTATTTATTAATTTATATGTATATATTTATATAAACTAGAAAATCATTCAACATTTCAACCCAATTAATAACAATTGTCGTGTCTCCCTCTCTCTCTAACTTCTGTAATGTCCACCACCGCCGCCGCCATGAGACACCACCACTGCCCATCCCACCAGCCTAACGGAATTGATGATTACAGAACAGATCGAAGTAGTGTTGGTGGAATCCACCTGCTGCTCGTAAACTCCGACTTATGTTGTCGCCGGTTCAAAAAGTGCCTGTTGGACCATCGTCATCCGCCGCTAATATCAGCAAACTAGGTAAACTTCATCTTCAATCTTCAAACTGGAACATAAATCGGTTCAGATCTGAAAAGGGGTAAGGGGCGGCGGCTAGGGTTTCCACGTTGATGATGACGATGGTGATTTAGGTTCCGGTGAGGTGGCCGGTTCTGATAACAAACTTGTGAGGTGGTTGTTAGAGAGAGGAGAGATAAGAGTCGTACAGAGGTTGGGGTTGTGTGGGGGGGTGTTGGAAGTGAAGGTTGATGGTGGTGGTGTGGGGATTAGATCTGCAATGGTGGTGTGACACAATACCGAACGGAGACGGTTGCGATGGTGGTCGGCAGGTGGTTGTGGGTGGTGTCAGCAGGTGGTGGTTAGTGGGATGGTGGGTAGTTTTGGTGTCGACGGGTGGTGGTTAGTGGGTGGTGTCGGCATGTAGTTGTTAGTGGGGTGGTTGGTGATGTCGGCAGGTGGCAGTTAGCGGTGGTCGGTAGATGATGGTGGTAGTGCAGGATGGTGGTTGTTGGTGGGTAGGTTGATGGTGAGACTGATTTACGGAGCATATCAGAGAAAGAAGATAGTGTATATTTGTTTTATATATGTATTATATTATATATAATAACAAAATATCTAAAATTTGGGAAAAGACTAAAATGCGCGTGTGACAAGGATTTAACGATTGAATTGGATGGCGTTAGAGGCAGGGTGTGAAATAGAGATAAACTTCATAGATCAGGGAGTAAAATGGCTATTTTGAAAGGTTTGGAGCAAAACCGTTAAAGTGACCAAACCACAGGGAACAAAACGGAAGTTTACTCTTAAAACTAATTTAAACACTTCTTTAGAAAAGAAAAGCTATATACAAGTGGATAAGCACTTTTGAAAAAAAAAAAACACTTTTAGAATTAAATAAGGAGAGGTGACTACTTCGTAAAGACTAAATTTTCATTTCTATCTTAGAAAAAATATCTATTCAACATGACTAAGGTAATTTTTCCATATGTTTTGGTCTTGACATATTCAAAAAAAAAAAAAATTAATAAAAAAAATTCGGATTCCTCCCCACTTCCACGTGATGACATTCAAACCCGTCATTAACTCTTCGGTGGTATCTCCATCTCCCTGTTTCACTGGATTCCCATGACAACATTATTCTTCAACTTGAAAATTTTTAATTACATAATAATAATAATAATAATAATAATAATTAAATTAATAACTAGTAATAATGCCCACTCGCGTTGCAGCGCGGGTACATCCAAACATCGAATGAATTAGTCCAAGCATTATGTGTTGCGTTAACCACACGAAAACGCGTGTTTCGACGTATCCGATTGAACTTAATGTAACCTACATCAGCATTGTGATTGGATGCATCCAAGCGTTATGTGTTGCGTTAACTACACGAAATCGAATTTATACAATACAATTATAATGTATTTCGTGGTGGTGCGACGTTAGAGGGTGTGCCTAACCATCATCGGCTTCTTCTCACCATAACCCTAGCCACCATTGTTTTTTATCCGGTGTTGGTGCGATGTTAACCGGCGAAGTGAGGAGACCAGCCGGAGGCCATGGCTGGGTTCTCTTCCATCACTCTACTCTACTCTCTCTAGAAATCTCTCTGTCTCTCTATTTTGTAGGTAATGAAAGTATAGTGTAAAATGTAAAAACTTGGGGGCAAATGTAAAAAGTTGGGGCTGGTCGGTGGCTTTTTCTCTTTTAAGATATAGTAGAATAATAGTAGTAGTATTCTATTACTATCATTAGAACTATGAGGATTATTATTAAAACTATGAGGAAATAAATCCAGCCAAAACACATTCACGTGTCTTGTTTCTACTCAAAATTTCAATATATCAAGGTCCACCATTTATATATATAAGATCCATATGAATAATTACATTCATCATCTCTAACATTCTGCCATGGAACCAACAGCAGCAATTCTCTTTCTTTTTTCAACATTCTCTTTGATTCTGCAGCTTCAAGCTTCAAGACCCATCATCTCTCACATCAGTGTCATGGGTATGGTCTACTGTGACACATGTTCCATTAACTCATTCAACAACCACACCTACTTATTATCAGGTTAATCCCATACCCACCATCCATTAACATTTTTGTTTAAATAAAAAATTGAGTTAACTGTCATTAACGGGTTTTACTAGTAATTTCACTGTCGTGCCTACGGACAGGTGGGTTACTGGGTTTTCCCCGGAATTGGTGGTTGATTCGGGTTATTCTCGGAGTACTCGGTTTGTCCAATGGGTGCCCCGAGAGTGCTCGGGATTGATTCTGTTGGCCGTTAAAAAAAACTGTCATTTTCGTTCATATGGTTTGTCCAATTATGTCAGTCCAGTCCAAATTTCAAATTTATACCATTTTCGTCCTGACATTTCAGTTCCATCCAAAAAAACTAACGTCTGTTATGCCAGTTTCGTCTCTGTTGTTTGTCCAATTATGCCAGCAAGTTTTAGCAAACGTTAGTTTTTTGGATAGAATTGGTATGTTTCAAGAATGTCAGGGACGAAAATGACACATATCTGGTCTGGACTGGTATAATTTGATAAACCACGAAGACGAAAATGACAGTTAACTCTAAAAAATAATATTGGTATATTCATATTTTGTATTGTTTGATTGCAGGGGCAGATGTTAGGATAGACTGCAAATTTAATGCGGCTTCACCGCGAACCGCTGAGCAGATATCGTTCTCAGTTAACCGGACTACAAACCGCTATGGTGTTTATCGTTTGGATATCCCTTCTGTGGATGGGATCTATTGTGCTAGTGATGCTGCGGTTTTGAACACGTGTCGGGCCACATTGATTAGAAGTGGTATGCCGGAGTGTGATGTGCCTGGTTTCACCACCACTTCTGATGAGTTCTCTATTAAATCCAAACAGGCAAATCTATGTGTTTATAGTATGTTTGCATTGAGTTTTAGACCATCCAAGAAGGATCCTGCCATTTGTGGAAATTAGTAGTTGTTAGTCTTGTTATTAAAGTTTTATGTTATACTTGTGTTCCAATTTCTACTTGTTGGTTACAAAATTTTAACAGGATATTTTAAGTATATAGTAAACAATAGTTGTGTTTTAAATTTATATCTTAGAGGAAAATTCGATATGATACTCAATAGCCAAAACATTGCATGAGGCCCTTGGGCAGATCGAGCCAAAATTGAAAGATTGAAATCAAGTGTCTAACTATAAAACTGACTTTATAAGTAAACGAGTGTGTTACTCAAATCAAAGTATTCATGAGTCTTTACACGAAAAGGAAATCATTTAAGACTACAAAATTGGGAAAAAAACCATATTTTTTGAAATTCTCCCAAATATGGAATTCAAGTCTGACAGTTTGCTATTTTATCGCGTGATCTGAAGCGTCAAGGCATTTTGGTTCATTACTTATTGGCCACGTGACTCAAAACGTAACCCAAATTATGCTCTTTTTGTGTTAGGTCAACTTCTACCCTATTTCCTTATGTCCAATCCAGCTGGTCCAAATATGAGTCAGCACGCTCCTGAATCAACTATGTATCACTGGGTTGGTTGGGTCAGCGACAATCCGTCTAAAAATGGTTTGGTTTGGGGTTTATATGCCTTTTATATATCAAAGACATTGATAAAATGGTTAATGAATATTATGCATATATATAACTACATTATTAAAAAATGAAAATAAATATACGTATAAAAAAAGATAAACTTCATTGATTCTGTTATCACACACGGTTCCAATTCATATAAACATTGTTGAATCATTAATCCTAGGTTTTCAAACTATAAAAAAATGGAGCAAACCGTATAAATGTTGGTTTCTAAAATGTTATAAGCGTCCCTTTGGGCCCAAAGCCCCAAAACATGCAAAAAATCATTTGTCCACTTCTAGTAACCATCCTGCAACGGAATGTGTCAGTCTACAGATTCTTTTGTATCTAGTGCTTATCAGCGGATATTATATCATTTGTAGTTATCTCTTATTATTCTATTTCCTTTTGTAATTTTATGAAAGATTGACCAGTGGCTAAACCACAGGAATGTTAGTTAGTCCACTGAGGTTATGTATTATACAACGTTTATGTGAATGATATACGGAAAACACAGCAAACCTTCCCAAAGATGACACCCCAGCCGTAGCCAAACTAGTACACCCGGTGTACTCCGTCACCAACATCCAGAACAAGGTGCGTTCTCTCGATGGTACCAAAGTCACCTACTCGGCCTGGACAAAACTGTTCACTCTTCACTGCAAAGGTTACGATGTTCTTCCACACATTGACGGTACCGACCCACCGGCGAAGACAGACCCGACTTACGAATCATGGGTCAAGATCGATTCGATAGTGCTACAATGGATATACGGAAGCCTCTCGGATGAACTTTTGGTTCGTATCCTTGACAACGATGTTACCGCACAGGAAGCGTGGGTCAAGATCCACGATATTTTTCTTAATAATAAAGGAGCTTGTGCAGCTGCGCTTGAGTCCGAGTTCAACAGTCTTAAACTGGTCGCTTGTTCGTCATTAAACGACTACTGGCAGAAGCTTAAAAACATCGCCGAACAACTCAAAGATGTGGGACGCACAGTCGATGAAGCACATATGGTCACTCAACTCGTTAGCAGTTTGCCGCCGGAGTATGACATCACGTCTTCTCTAATAACTAACAACTCGCCTTCATGGGACATCGCTATTGGTATGCTTCAACTTGATTACCAACGGCAAATGGCGAGACAAACCTCCTCAAACACGGTTCTCATTGCACCCAGAAACAACTCTACTGGATCTCAACTTCCACAAGAGTACAATAATCGTTAAGGAGATGGCCGCCAAAACTCAAATTCATATCGGGGCAGAGGTCGTGGACGGAATGGTAGAGGCAGAAATCAAAATCGTAACCAAGGAGGAAGAGAAGCCTATTTTCCACAGTGGCCAGTCGCTCCGTACCAGAATCAATCCTCTAAGTACTACAGCCCACCCCCATGCCCATACCCATCATTTCCTATCTCACAACCCTCATGGCAAGGCCCACATAACTCAGCCCAACGGAATTGCCCCAATCAGAGTGGCACGACCCAATGGTCCCATAGTGGACCCGCTTATGGACGCTCACAGAATTGGCACGGTAATGGGTCGCCTCCGGCCCCACCTCAAGGGTCCGATAATATGACATATCCAGGAGGACCCGTGAATGCACTGAGTCCAACCGATTTAGGTGAAGCTCTCTCCAATGTTCACCTCAACATTCCCGATCCGCATGGCACACAACAATTCGGTAATGACTTTAAGGTAGGTGGTAGGTACGGGAGAGATATGAGATGTAACAACCCGCACGTTCGTGTGTTGTTACTACTCGTTATACTCGTTACGCCTAGCACCATAGATCCGGATCATAATGTAATTATATCGCATACATCGCTATATCGCAATATTTTCGCATAATTTATCGCTATCACATCACATTGCACTTGCTGACAACCACGAAGATGTCGAGTGAGGACCAATTCTACCCTCCTTGATAGCCGTGATGTGTCGCAGTGCAACTCACTACTCAAAACGCACATTAACGTGCACGATAACATTGAGAGAGGACCTATTCTACCCTCCTCGATGACCGTGAAGCGTCGCAAAGTAATCGCATACACGAAACAAGACTCGGTTATGGTATCGCAACTTTGAAATATGGATACGAACATACGACCCCGTGTAATTAAATTTATATATAATAAATAATTAAATATAGTAAACGTGTACCCAAAAATATCGCAACGCTCGAAACAATAAAGCTCGTCGCGCCAAGATCCAATAGGATAGGCCATCCGAACGGACGGACCGTCCGGACGGACGGGCCGTCCGACCCGGATCATCAAATCACCTCCACTCTTCTCTCTTGCCTATAAATAGCCTGGCACTTCACTTGAACAGTGATGTGACAGCTCCTACTCGACCAGCACGCTCTTGGACCCTTTTTCTCGATTTCTCGCGATTTCGGTAAGATCTCACCCTAAATCTCGTACTTCTATGATCTACACTCAATTCTACACCTTTCTATCTTTTAAAACTCAACTTTTAACCGTGAAATCTACTGATTTGAGGTGCTCGGATATGATGTCATCAAGAGTTCATATGAACTTCAAAGTGTGACCTCATTTTTCCATAAACAACTCAGATCTGAGTGATTCCCACATGATTTTATAACAATCTCACCTAAAATCTATGTATCTAATCAAAGTATTTTGCGATTTCGGGATAAACATGGAAAACCCGTCAAAAACGGCCAGATCTGATGGAACGGGGTGGTTCCCGGCCGTTAGAACGGGTCGGAACTGATGAAATTTCATTTGTTTAACACGATGACACACCATCAAAGAACAGCGGAACATGACGTTAGAACGAACTGTTGTCATCTGACTAGACGGACCATCCGACCGGATAAGGTCATCCGACTGGATGTCTGTCATCCGACCAAACATAAGGTCATCCGACCGGATGTCTGTCATCCGACCAAACATATGTCATCCGACCGGATATAGTCATCCGACCGGATATCTGTCATCCGACCGGACAGACCATCCGACCGGACATTTGTCATTACGATACTATTCCTGTTTAACACACCGCGCATCGCTTACGATATCATTCGATGTTTAGGCTAACTCAGATGCACTCTCAGCCGATCCGATCGAGTCGTGTCCTCGCTAAGTACGCACTGTGAGTATATTCGACCCCTTTTTAATCGCATTTTGGGTGTAACATACGTCGCAAATCAATTAAATCGAATTAATCAAGCGACTAATCTATTTTATCACTTGCGAATGACTGAATTACATATTTACACGTGACGCTAGTTACATAAGTGATAGGACTTTTACTCGCGAGGTCCCGCCTTAACTAGTATAGTACTATAGCACCCGACGGGGTCTAGTTAGGATGAATAGCAATCGCAATCGCAGCTCGAGTGACTTAGCTGGTAGTAATTGTCTGGTGTTTATGTGATAGCATATCTCGTTTATGTAAGTGGTATTCGCAGCACCTTTTAATCGTTTTTAATCTAATTTCGCTACTATCAAAACTTGTATACTCGCCAATACCTTTGTATTGATATTGTTTTAACGTATGTTGCAGGTTCAGATCGTAGACTACATCAAATCAAGCTAGGAAGTCTAGAAACTCATCTAAAATCTAGGTTGTCGGATTTGTATTGTTCGAGAGGACAAGAAATCTGTGATAACTTATGTGATTGTATTATTTGTTAGTATGGGATAACGAGTGTAATAAATATTATCGCAATATAGTTGTTATGGATTCTCTTGAGCAATCTGATTCGCCTAGTGCCGCGCCCCGATGATTCCGCCATCGGTTTGGGTGTAACAGATTGGTATCAGAGCCATAACTATAGGGAATTAGGCAAGACTCAACCTAGTCCGGGTTTGTTGTCTTAGAAATTGACCTAGTCTATAGTCTAAGTACCAACAGGCCGACTCGTACGAACCCAGTAGGGTTTGTATGGGCCTACTTGATACTCTTGTTTGGATCTACTAAAATTACAACTTTGTTTGGACACCGCATACTACAGCTCCGCACGAGGAGCCTTTCCTAAGGCTGGAATACTACTTAGCCTTTCCTAAGGCTGACACAATACACACATTTTCGAAAATATTTGCATAATACGATCGAGTGACCCAGTCGAGACCAGGTGTGAAAACAAAGAACTCTCGATAAGATCGCTCACTCAGCGCATTACTTTAGCACGAGAACATTCTGTTGAGTCAGGAGTGACATCCAAATCTCGACGGAAATCTCCAATTCGAAATCTAGTGGAACTCCCGAATTTATTCGAAGAGCACAACCACAATTAGGAGTGAAGTTGTTAAGTTAGGGGTGAAACCCATACCTTAACGAACCGCTCCACTCTATAAAAATGGTTTTTCAAAAAGCTCACACCGAGGACTTAACTGTAACCACAACTCGAGCCACGCAATGACTGGGAGGATGAATGCCATGAGCTGCATCCCAGTGGAAGCGTGAGTCTCCTAGGTCAACGCGCGTGCATGAGCTTGTTGGGTATAGTTGGCTTACCTTGGGTAGTCGATGCCTAAACACCCTAGGCACTCCGAATATTTTACTAAGCCTACGATTCGCTGGTTTTACGCTTTAATGGACTTAATTACGCTTTATGTGTTTATTTTACGCCCTATCGATTTCCCAATTCATCAATTTTCACTCCCTGTTTTACAAAATGCACAACTCGCACAGCCATCGCAATCTAAAATGAAAACCAAATGTTCGCAACGAAACTATTGCGTAATCTCTCGCTCTCTCACCTCAACGCATCCTCGCGTATACTAAAACGACCTGTATGTGTATGATTACAAATTACATCTATACAAATATATATATATATATATATGTATAAACAAACAAGTCATTGTGTGAGAACTTAGGAATTTCGTGTCTCCTATATGGCTCCTATGTGACTTCGCATTACTATTATATTATCGCATCAAGTTTTGAACGCGCTCAATCGCGTCGCCAAACTCAAAAATCATTATGATCGAATCTCACTCCAAGTCTCTTTCTGTCTAGATTCCTTCCAACAACTCTACTTCGAGAATGTCAGCAAGGAGACAAGCCAACGAAGGGACGAAAAGAGGATCGCCTCCCTTGTGGTCAAGGGAGTGGCCTAAATGATCCCTCAGATCGTCGCTCAAGTGCACTCTCTTAGCAACTCTCGAGCTCCGGAAGACGTCAAGACAGGAGCGCCGCAACCTACCTTTCTCTACAAACACTTCAAAGCCTGTAATCCAATGGTCTTCACGGGTGAAGAAGGTGTATCTCAACTACTCCAGTGGTTCGACTCTATCGAAGTTACCCTTTGTCAAAGTGGGTGTCCAGATAGTTTCCGTACTACTTGCGCTACCGGAGTATTTCAATCGCGAGCACTCGATTGGTGGACCGCCAAACGCAACAAACGTGGGATCTCCGCGGCTTATGCTCTCTCCTGGGATGAGCTGAAAGAGCTCATGAAGAAGGAGTATTGCCCTCCCCACGAGATTCAGAAGTTGGAAGACGAATTTTGGAAAATCAAACAGGACGAAGGTGACAACGCTGGCTACACTGCAAGGTTCAAACAGTTGGGCATTATTTGCCCAAGTCAAGTCGACACCTCAGGAAAATCCATCACGAAGTATATTCACGGCTTGCCTGAGTGTGTGGGCGACTTTGTCGAAGCTGCAAGACCTGCCACTATCGAAGAAACATATCGCTTAGCCGCAGAAATCAACAGCAAACGAGTCTTAGACGGATTTTTCTCCAAGAATCCTGTCAAGCAGGCTCATCAAGTAACTGTCGTTGATTCCTCTGGAGAATCTACCGATGGTTCATCTGACGATTCCTCCGAAGACTCCTCTGAAGATTATTCCGAGGATGTCACCGGTGAGTCATCAGACGAATTTGCTAATGACACCGCATCATCCCAGGAAGCCCAGCCAAGCCGTAAACGAAAGATCGTGAGACCAGACTCTTCGACAATGGGACTGCCGCAACCAGGGCCCCTCCGATCAGCACCAGTTCACTCGAAGCGCGCCTACAACGGAGCTCGTCCCCTGTGTTTCACGTGTACGTATCATCACCCGCCAGAAGCTAACTGTCGTTATTGCGCAAATTGCAACTAGTATGGTCATCTTACGCAGCACTGCCGTGCAAGAATCAACTAATCGCGGGTGCACACGGGATTATCTTGGTTAGTGCACGGAGATCGTAGTGAGTTTCAATGATGCCTCAAACGTTCAGGTCATGGTTAAGCGTGGTGGATACGCCGCTAGTACTTCCTATATATAAGCGTCATGACCATGTCTGACGAAGTGTGACACTTATTCACGAAACAGAGGCGCATGGTTGAAACATGACAGTGTTTCGCTACGCTAACCGAAATTTTGTGAAGAAAGTGCCATGTGGAGTTGGAACGTTGACCTAATATATTATTATTGTGCTTATTTTCGACACACTACATCGCAAGGCGTAATAATCTAATCGCAACTCAAGCGTGTACTCGCAAAGACTTTTCGTAAGTCAACACGCTCGCAATCGCATTATCGCTGGAATCTATCTCGCAATCTAAATCTCTTATTGTGTGGCTCGAAATTGCAATCGTATATTGTGCATATCTCGCAATCTCTACCGCTGGTTATCGCTTATTGTGTAAATCACCATCGTTTTTGGGGTGTTCTCGCTTAATCGCTTATGTGTGTGTACCACTTGTTATGCATCGCTTATTACGTATGTATCGCTCTATCGCTTATCACTTATTGGGTATCACTTGGTGTGGATTGCTTATCGTGGATCACTAGACGAGTATCGCAAATCACTTGCCGTTTTTCGCTTTAATGCTATCACACCCCGATATTTCCACATATCACCGGTGGGGAGTATCGTGACGTATTTGATATCATCATGGTCAATCACACACAGAATAGCACAGTGGAAGTCTTGGAATATAAAATATTATTACAAACTCAATATCTGAAAATATCAAAGTATTTCTTATAGACGAGTCTGTAATATCAAATCCACAGGAGGATCATTACAGAATGTATAAAATGAAGCTTCGCAGACTTTATGACATCTTTAAGGATTTGCAAGATCCTCTTTTTCGACACCGAGCAACTCCCAGCCTATTACGAGTAGTACCTGCCACTTAGCCTTTTGAAAATACGTCAGTTTTCACTGGTAAATACAATTTAACCGACTCATTTGAAAAGAGTTTATGAAAATTGATTTAAGTGCACAAGGCACAAACCATTTATAACTTGGGACAATCTTTAATAAAATCTTGTATACTGTTTCACATGTTTGTCATACATATGGGGCCGGTTTGGAAGCCGGTCTTGATTAACCGACTCACCACTTATAGAACACACAAAGGAGTTATCCCCAACATGTGGGTTTATATATATTATTTAGCATTTGCATCTGTCGAGTGTATGCCTACACCCCGTGCATAGGTCGTGGCCATTTTTAACTTTAATGAGCCGAGGATATCCAGGACACGGTCGTTAACCCCCAATGTTTATGTTATAAAAAAATAGATTAAAACGGGTTATGCAGATTTATTAAATCACAATCCGATTAAATGATCTCATACCCGACCAAGCGGTATTAATATACCGTATCCCAAGCCCGTATAGGGAAAATAAGTTAAAAGTATTTACCTGAGCTAATACTTGATTCACAGCATAATAACTCAGTCGTATCCAATCTATTTAAATGCAGGTAGCTTTTACCGGGTGGCTCTAGTCTGGAGTGATGGTAATATATAACCAATTCAGAATGCTAATGGTCTTATTTAAGTCGTAGACTTAGACCGACTAGCTTAAAGTATCTAAAGCGGTACGATACGCTAGATTAAGCGTTGACCGGAATAGAATTTGATTTAGACCCAACAAGTTTGGATACTTGTATAATATGGGTAAACTAAACACATTCTGGATTTTAAGGATTTAATGATAAGGTTAAACCCGTTTCGGCTATTATATGTAAACTAGTCACATAAACCGATCCGAACGCATAAATACGTAACGGGTAACCAAATGAACTATATACAAGTCTTAATTGTTATTATGCTTAAAATATGTTAATACACTAGTAGGATGTTAACATATATGCCCAAAAATATTTAAAACCATTTTAAGTCCCGTAAGGGCATTTTGGTAATTTTAATACTTATAAAAGAGATTTTATAACAAACTGAAATTCTGGTCCTTTCTGATTAGTAAAAATATTTAATTTATCTCATTACATCAGTAAGATATCATACATATGTGAGGTTTACCATTTATGGCCAAACTATGCCCCGAAAGGGTATTTTGGTCATTTCACATACGCTTTTACGGACATTTTTGGAAGTCTGAGTTCATGACTTATACCTACTGTAATAATATTAAATTTTTTTTAGAAATTCAGTAGGTAACAAGTCTTAGGTGTTAATTATGGTTTAAAACCATACTATGCACCTAAATAGCGTAAAAATCGCTAATTGACGATAATTAAGGGGTTTTATGGAAATCTAAGATTTTGATTAGTTTTGAGTGTTCAAAATAATTTATTTAATATATGAAATTAGTAGGAAAAGGTTTGGTATTCAAATCCTTTGTAAATCTCATTTTATGCATAAAAAGGGTATTATCGTCATTTACCGAATAATACAAGAACTCTATGATATGATCAGTTTATAATCTGATCCTAAATTCCAAAAATTTCTAAAATTAATATCTTAACAGTAGGTAATGATTTTTGGGTCAAAATCCAAGTTTAAACATGCCTTATGCAAGATATCGCAATTTACTTAAATTAAAGCTTCTAATTACGATATCGAGCATAACTCCTATTTGGGACCAAGAACTGATGTCAAATTTTTAGGACAAGTCTAAATATCAGTAGCAAAGGTTTTTGTCCTCTCATATTTCTAAAAATCTCATTTGTATGTCAAAAGGGCATTTACGGCATTTATAAGCACATTAACAATCAAGAGCATATAATTCGAACCATTAAGGACCAAGCAATATAACTTCAGGGAGTTATGCTACTGAATGATATGGTCCTAATGGAAGCTTAAAACATGGGAGATTTAAGCTTTAACGGATCAGAACTGAAAGTCAAAGCAAAAGTCAAGCTTTTGCGACATTCGGTAATAAACTGACATTAGACTGATAATTGTCGGGTTAGACCTGGTCAAACATGTTCTAATACTAATTACCAAGTCATTAGAATGTTAAAATATAATTTAGGACCCCTGGTTTATTATTTTTAATTAATATTCACAAATCTGCCAAGTTTGACCTTTTATCTAAACGGTTTGACCCGACAATTAACTAAGCAAACGAAGGAATTAGGAGGTGCCCTTTCAGGGGTTAATCACCTACCTAACTATGGCCTTATACCCACTTTTAATTTGGTTAGTGGCTGGACCATGAGAGTTTAATTCGAAAGTCAAAGTTTATATACGATATTTGACTTTTCGGTTCTTAAAGCATAAAACTGAACTAATGAGAGGGCTTAAGACACTTACAAGAGTCCTAGCTATCTTTTCTACAAAATTTAAGTTCCACTTCAGCTTAGGAAGCTCCAGATTTGAGTGATAGAATTATAGAATGAAAAGGTGTGAAGAAATGAATGAACTTGTATCCTATTTATAGTTTTTGGGTGTTGATTGGATCAAAACAAGTGTCAGGGAGGGTCAAGCAGATCAGTACACCTGTTATAACAGCTGTTATACTGTCTTGGTGATCAAGGATTCGGTTATAATTGGCTAGAATGAGATTGGAGTGGGCTGCAAGAAAAAATTCGTATCTGGCAGTTGGCTTACGCACCGTAAGGTCCTTGGCATACGGTGCGTAAGGACCTGGTCAGCAAACTCAAAGTTTCCACTGTTGGCAGATTTGGCCCCTGAACTCATATCGTTGAGTTTTGGCACATCTAACACCTGTTAACCCCATTTCTAAGCTCTATAAGGAAGTTAAAGTATATTTAACTTCAACCATGCTCAAAAACATGTCGGATGTCGGTTCGTTTGGTCGTACGGTCACGTTGTTCGTCTAGTTACGACGAAACACGGACGGACGCGAAAAACGATCCAAACGACGCGAAGAATGGAATATTATCAAGCCAAACACTAAAATAAAATATTTTAGTGCTTACATAAATTTTTGGGTGTCCGGATATATTCAGATTGCAAGATATGCACGAAAATGCAAACTTATGCACTTTTTGACACCTTTAGTCCCTGTTGATCAAATAAGTTTATTTTTGCGCGCCAAACACCTCTAAGCCTATTTCTAGGATATGTAAAGGATATTTAGGGCATGTTTAACTTGTGATCATATTCCAGGAAGTTCGATGCCATACGAATCGGTATACTTTTGCAGTTTGACGCAAATAGTCCCTCTAATGCACAAACTTGCACATATCATCGTTTAATAGCATCGAAGCCTTATCTAATCCATATTAGGCATTCTCAAGAGTATTATGGCACATCAAAATGCTTCGGGTTCGTTAAAAGGTCATTCAGAGGTATAATTAAACATATTGACGCTTTTAACCCCTCTAACTTGCAAACTGGCGCGTAACTACACTTATTGGCATAAAAGCCTTTAATAGCCAATATTAGGCATTCCCGAGAACATGATGAAACATAATGAAGCTCTCGGTTTGTTAAAAGGTCACTCAGAGGTAAGAATTTACATGTTGACACTTTTAACCATTCCACACGTATACTTTCACATAATTACGCAAACGGCTCCTCTCGTCCAACAAGTGGCTCGTTTGAGATTACGGACACCGTATAAGGTCACTCAGAGGCCTAGTTTAGGCATGTTGACACTTTCAGTCCTTCTATAATCAAAGTTTTTGATTTTGACGAAATTAGTCCCTCACAGTCAACGTTTGACTTTATTAGGGTTCATTACACGTGTCAACTCATCATTGGACATGATTTTACGAGGTGTTACATCCTCACCCCCTTAAAAGAAATCTCGACCCCGAGATTTGCTCAAAAAGATGGAAGTACTTTCTGTCGTGTAATGGACTTAACTCCCACAGTAATTAGCGTCCTCTACGAGTACCCCAGTTGACCTAATCAATAGGTACGTGCTTCTCTTCGGAGTTTCTTAACCTGTCGATCCTTGATCGATATAGGTCTTTCAATAAACCTCAGGCTTTTATTAATCTATATGTCTTTATAAGACATTGCTAGCGATTTATCAGCTAGGCATTTCTTTCAGTTAAAGATGTGGAACACATTGTGAATTCCACCGAATCCCTTAGGCAAGTTTAGCTTATGAGCTATACTGCCATCACATTCGATGATCTCTAATGATTTATATATCCAAGGCTTAACTTTCTCTATATACCGAAACGTATTGTACTCTTTCATATTTGGTATTTTCGTTAGAGCCTTGTTCCCCATGTGGAACTTTAAGAGATTTGTGCCTCTTGTTCGCATTGCTCTGTTTCCAATTACTGGCAGTTTTCAGACGATTACGGATTCATAGTATCCTATCCGTCGTTCTTAAGGCAAATCTCAGATCCTGATAAATGAGCTTTCCCAATTTCCTACCCAACAAATGGGTGTTGGCTATTTTTCCCAAACAAGGTCTCCAGAGGAGCAGCCTTGATGCTTATATAACGCGTTTGGTTAAAAGAACTTATTCAGGGTGAGATAGTTATTCCAACTATTACCCGAATCAATCTTAAGGAATCAGCTATCCTCATGGTTAGTCGAACAAGTCGACGATCCTGGGCAGCTAATAACGATTCTTAATCGTTTCTTAGTTAGGTTGCAACAATCAATGCACAAGCGTATTACCTTACGCTTTCTTTTGTTAACCATAATCAGAGCTCTTAAGATGATGAGCTAGGCTGTACAAGCCTTTCTCCAAAAACTCATCTAGTTAGATCTTAGTTCTTCCATTTCTATTGATGCCGACCGATAGAGAGCTTCTGTAATAGATACAGCTCTCAATAGGATGGAAATCTTAATTCCAACTTGCCTCTCAAGAGGTCAAATAGGGTTTCACTAAGGAGAAATCAAGTTATCCAATTATGATAGATGTAGCTTCAATCTTCAACCTTGGTCCATTTACCGTCGATCATGTCATGCAAATGACATATCTGTTTTACGAGTGCACGGATGCCTTAAGTAGAGAGGCCTACTTAGGCATTTTTATTATGGATATCTTCTTTGAACACTACTAGCTGACTTTAGTACAATATGACCATTGGAATATCTTAGTGGCCCCATGCATTAAACTTCCATACTGATCAGGCATGGACATAATCTATGGGACACACTAGCTTACGCCAATCCTCATATGGCATTTTTGTCAATCATAGTTGGCACTCGCAGTTGATAGAAATCAATGAGAAAAATAATTAAAATAACATATATTGTCGTACTCTATTCAAAGAAAGAGTACTCTTAGATTTCACAGAAGGATTCATTGCCGATAATAGAAGAATCGGTCTCTCAGATTTCATTGGTAAGTTCTACCTGACTAAGAATCTGGAGTTCTTATGAATATCCTCAAGATTTTGCTAAGCTTATGGTCTATGAAAGACTTATTATTACCTGTATTAAAACAGGACACTTAGCAGAGATTATCATTGGTACATGATAAGGAATGTACTTGATGACATCATGTACTGCCTTTGGGCATTTATCAGGTGAGTTCAGGCATTTCCTTCCTTAGCCTTTCCAGGCTTAGCTGCACCTTCTTTGGCAGCTTTGGGGTATCTAGTTCTGATGTGGCCTTTCTCACCACAGCCGTAACAGACTGCATTCACATGTCCCTACATTTATGGGACTGATGACCAGTTCCTTTGCAGATGTCACACTGCTTTGGTCTTTGTTCTAATCGACACTGTCCCAGTGTCTTTTATAGCAATTCTTACATACAGGCTACTTACTAAACTTATGATGGTTCTTATTAAGCCCATAATTTGCTCTTTTTCTTCGATTTCTGGGAGTTATCCTCCTCCCTTGGTTCATCCTTCTCATTTGAAGTGTGAACCATGCTCTCTTTTCATGAGCAATTGAGTGTAGCTCTGAATGAGCTTTAGAGCGAGAAGTATTCGGTTCTTCGAACTGTTTCATGACCTTTTCCATGGTCTTTCAAACTGCTGCGTCAATTACAGCTTGGAGATTAACTCCATTCATATTGAGGTTTACGTTTGTAGCCTTATTAGCTTTTGTCGCCTTAATAGTATCGCGACTGCAATCCCCCTCATTCGAGTTTTCCATACTCGAAACTTGGTACTAACCACCACATTAAGCAATTGTTAGTCATCATCCTGATGACCTGACATAGATCAGCCACGGCATCCATAAACCATATAGGCTATTATTTTCCAAACATTCCTAATGAATGTTATTTGAATGTATATCCATTACATTTAGCCTAGGTCACCAAAGGACCATTAATGGCACTTAAGGTTTGGAGCGAGTCCATTACCTGTTTGACAGAGGATCATAATGTCACAACTGCCTTGGTCACAAGGACTATTATGAATAGCTCGAAGGCTAGCCTTACATGACTTTTATTATATATATATACATATGGCATAGAAGCCCGTCGCGAGGGACGTAGAAAAATATGGCATAAAGCCTAGTCATGAAGGACACAATGATTATATGGCACTAAGTCCTTGTCACAAAGGACATCTAGATATGGCTCAAAGTGTCCTCGTCATAATGACGTTATAAGATACGGCACCAAGGCCTGATACGGAGGACAATTACCAATGCTGGCACAAAAGGCCTGTGACTAGGAATGTTAACATTTAATATGTTAACTTGTCACGAATGTCATACTATAGTACATTGACTTTTCATGGATGACTTTAAAACATATCTTATTGTTTTGTCACCAAGGACATTAATTTATAAGCCGCAATCTTATCGGATTAGCGGCTTCCAGGTTTGAACATAGTTCTTCACCTTTGGACAAGGAGTCATAAACTACAACTGTCATTGTCTCTAAAGATGACTTATTTGGCACAAAGGTAAACTAATTGACATCACTAATGGATGTTCATATATCATCATTGCATTTGATGATATCAATCATGATCACGCTGATCATATAGACTGTTAGGGTTGGGTATAACCCACCCTTTGGATAGGGGATTTTGAGGATCACCACTATCTTTGTCTTATAGTTAATAGAGTAACGTGTAGCCCGTAGGCATTCCATCACAAGGGATGTTAATATTATGATTATCATATTGATGATACTAGTCAGGATCGCAATGATCATCCAGACTATGGGATTTGAGCATGGCTCACCCCCTTGGGAAAGAATCACAAAAGATTACATTTTCCTGGTCTCAGATGGACAATATAATATAGCCCTTAGGCTAAACATCATTAAGGATGTCAGATTTAATCATCGTACTGATGATTTTAGTCATGATCGCATTGATCATGTAGACTATTAGGCTTGAGCACAGCTCATTACCTTGGACAGGGGATCATAAAGATCACAATGTCAATGTCATAGAGACGTCCTAATATAGCACAAGGCTTGCTTCAAAGGACAGTTAGATGGCACAAAAGGCCTTGTCACAAGGACAATTAAAACATAATCAATAATCTCTTGGATCAGTGATCTTTAAGGGTCGAACATAGTTCATCGCCTTTTGACAAGAAGTTTATAAAATAAAACTATCATTGTCATGAATACACCTTCGCCCGTAGGCATACATCTTAGTTGGATGTTTTGATGTATACTTCATACTGTTGTTTGATAGCCGTGATTCGTATTGATCATTTACGCTATGAAGATGGCTTGGAAAAGTCCAAGTACTTTTGGAAGCTAATGTGGTCTCTCAAGTCACACAGCCAGGAATGTTAACATGTTCTTAGATGTTAACAAGGATTAATTATCTTAAGAGGGTTTTACCATCACAGCCATGTTCATAGACATATAGGCTAGGTTATACCATTAAGAGGATCTTTTGAAATTTTCAACTGATCGATAAAGTTCGAGTAAAATTCAGAACTATTGTTGGATAAAGGACGAAATGAATACCGATATAAAATTTTCAGAACTTTCCTAAATTATTAGGAATTTACAATAGTGCCTTAATCAGGACTTCTAGTAATATATTTGTCCACAGAGCACTAGAAGGCAAAATTATAAGTCCGTATAAGGACTATAAAATATTACAAATTTATATAAGGGTTATAATGAAATATCAATGTCCTCAAAGAGACTATTTCGAAATAACGTATCCCCAAGGGGATTTTAATAAAATAACATGTCCATAAAAGGACTATATTGGTACAGTGCGCACTCAAAAGGGCTTTGCTGTACAGATGTCCTCACAGGGACCTTATATTGAAAGATACGTCCTCAATGGAACTAATTAATGAAATAACATATCCTTGAAAGGACTATAAATAAATATCATATCCACAAAGGATCTTAATGTAATAATTTGTCCATAAAAGGGACTTTGATGAAATAATATGTCCTTGAAAGGACTATAATGAATTATTATGTCCATGGGAGGACTATATTGAAGCATCAAGTCCATGAGAGGACTATTTTAAAATAGTGTATCCACAAAAGGGATTTTAATAAAATCATACGTCCACGGAAGGACTGTATTAAAATAGTATGTCCACCAAGGGACTTTATTGAAAATATAATGTCCACAAGGGACTATATTGAAATATAATGTCCATAAAAGGACTAAATAGCAAATGCCCTTAAGGGGTCTTAAGTCGAAAAAGGTATGTCCACACGGGGACTAAATAGAAGAGATAGGTCCTTATAAGGACTTAAAAGAATTTTATGAAAGAAGGATTCTCTAACGCTTTCCTTGCTTTTCAGTTGTTTCTCTTCTTTGTTTACCGTACATGGTAGAGATACTGAAGATCTTAATGAATAAGGTAAGTATTTCAATCAGGATCCGTTATAGAAGTAGAATTTAAGGATTCAATGGTTAAAGAATGATATGGATCGCGGATTGGGTTTTGACTGATATAATCCAAATCTGGAATTTCAAAATTTGAAGGCAAGAAATAGGGATCATTAGGATCCACTGGTATTATTTTCAATACAGGAGCCTCAGGGACCACCTGGTATGGACTCCACTGGCGCAGACTTTAAAATTTGAGCCTCAGGGACCTTCGGTATGGACTCTGAAGTCTGATTCCAATTCATATGGGTTTGGTTTTGGGAATGAATCCATAAAGGTCTTCCTCCAAACCGGTCGCACGCTTATTTTAGCTGTATTGTGAAGCTTGGCATTCCTTGGCTTCGGATAAGGAGAATCCCTATCAACGGCTTCCTTGCTTGGCGACTTATTCAAAATACATAAAATCGAAAACAATGTTTACTTAATAGGGATGAGAACATTCCTATATTAAGTCTAGACTCAAAAGGTCTAAGGAATATGCTACTGTGTCATTGAGATTAAACACAAAAGACTAGTGTTTAATTCACTCAATGTTGGCTCTGATACCAACCTGTCACACCCCGATATTTCCACATATCACCGGTGGGCCCGGTGGGGAGTATCGTGACGTATTTGATATCATCATGGTCAATCACACACATAATAGCACATCGGAAGTCTTGGAATATAAAATATTATTACAAACTCAATATCTGAAAATATCAAAGTATTTCTTATAGACGAGTCTGTAATATCAAATCCACAGGAGGATCATTACAGAATGTATAAAATGAAGCTTCGCAGACTTTATGGCATCTTTAAGGATTTGCAAGATCCTCTTTTTCGACACCGAGCAACTCCCAGCCTATTACGAGTAGTACCTGCCACTTAGCCTTTTGAAAATACGTCAGTTTTCACTGGTAAATACAATTTAACCGACTCATTTGAAAAGAGTTTATGAAAATTGATTTAAGTTCACAAGGCACAAACCATTTATAACTTGGGACAATCTTTAATAAAATCTTGTATACTGTTTCACATGTTTGTCATACATATGGGGCCGGTTTGGAAGCCGGTCTTGATTAACCGACTCACCACTTATAGAACCCACAAAGGAGTTATCCCCAACATGTGGGTTTATATATATTATTTAGCATTTGCATCTGTCGGGTGTATGCCTACACCCCGTGCATAGGTCGTGGCCATTTTTACCTTTATTGAGCCGAGGATATCCAGGACACGGTCGTTAACCCCCAATATTTATGTTATCAAACAAAACAGATTAAAACGGGTTATGCAGATTTATTAAATCACAATCCGATTAAATGATCTCATACCCGACCAAGCGGTATTAATATACCGTAACCCAAGCCCGTATAGGGAAAATAAGTTAAAAGTATTTACCTGAGCTAATACTTGATTCACAGCATAATAACTCAGTCGTATCCAATCTATTTAAATGCAGGTAGCTTTTACCGAGTGGCTCTAGTCTGGAGTGATGGTAATATATAACCAATTCAGAATGCTAATGGTCTTATTTAAGTCGTAGACTTAGACCGACTAGCTTAAAGTATCTAAAGCGGTACGATACGCTAGATTAAGCGTTGACGGGAATAGAATGTGATTTAGACCCGAAAAGTTTGGATACTTGTATAATATGGATAAACTAAACACATTCTGGATTTTAAGGATTTAATGATAAGGTTAAACCCGTTTCGGCTATTATATGTAAACTAGTCACATAAACCGATCCGAACGCATAAATACGTAACGGGTAACCAAATGAACTATATACAAGTCTTAATTGTTATTATGCTTAAAATATGTTAATACACCAGTAGGATGTTAACATATATGCCCAAAAATATTTAAAACCATTTTAAGTCCCGTAAGGGCATTTTGGTAATTTTAATACTTATAAAAGAGATTTTATAACAAACTGAAATTCTGGTCCTTTCTGATTAGTAAAAATATTTAATTTATCTCATTACATCAGTAAGATATCATACATATGTGAGGTTTACCATTTATGGCCAAACTATGCCCCGAAAGGGTATTTTGGTCATTTCACATACGCTTTTACGGACATTTTTGGAAGTCTGAGTTCATGACTTATACCTACTGTAATAATATTAAAATTTTTTTAGAAATTCAGTAGGTAACAAGTCTTAGGTGTTAATTATGGTTTAAAACCATACTATGCACCTAAATAGCGTAAAAATCGCTAATTGACGATAATTAAGGGGTTTTATGGAAATCTAAGATTTTGATTAGTTTTGAGTGTTCAAAATAATTTATTTAATATATGAAATTAGTAGGAAAAGGTTTGGTATTCAAATCCTTTGTAAATCTCATTTTATGCATAAAAAGGGTATTATCGTCATTTACCGAATAATACAAGAACTCTATGATATGATCAGTTTATAATCTGATCCTAAATTCCAAAAATTTCTAAAATTAATATCTTAACAGTAGGTAATGATTTTTGGGTCAAAATCCAAGTTTAAACATGCCTTATGCAAGATATCGCAATTTACTTAAATTAAAGCTTCTAATTACGATATCGAGCATAACTCCTATTTGGGACCAAGAACTGATGTCAAATTTTTAGGACAAGTCTAAATGTCAGTAGCAAAGGTTTTTGTCCTCTCATATTTCTAAAAATCTCATTTGTATGTCAAAAGGGCATTTACGGCATTTATAAGCACATTAACAATCAAGAGCATATAATTCGAACCATTAAGGACCAAGCAATAAAACATCAGGGAGTTATGCTACTGAATGATATGGTCCTAATGGAAGCTTAAAACATGGGAGATTTAAGCTTTAACGGATCAGAACTGAAAGTCAAAGCAAAAGTTAAGCTTTTGCGACTTTCGGTAATAAACTGACATTAGACTGATAATTGTCGGGTTAGACCTGGTCAAACATGTTCTAATACTAATTACCAAGTCATTAGAATGTTAAAATTTAATTTAGGACCCCTGGTTTATTAGTTTTAATTAATATTCACAAATCTGCCAAGTTTGACTTTTTACCTAAACGGTTTGACCCGACAATTAACTAAGCAAACGAAGGAATTAGGAGGTGCCCTTTCAGGGGTTAATCACCTACCTAACTATGGTCTTATACCCACTTTTAATTTGGTTAGTGGCTGGACCATGAGAGTTTAATTCGAAAGTCAAAGTTTATATACGATATTTGACTTTTCGGTTCTTAAAGCATAAAACTGAACTAATGAGAGGGCTTAAGACACTTACAAGAGTCCTAGCTATCTTTTCTACAAAATTTAAGTTCCACTTCAGCTTAGGAAGCTCCAGATTTGAGTGATAGAATTATAGAATGAAATGGTGTGAAGAAATGAATGAACATGTATCCTATTTATAGTTTTTGGGTGTTGATTGGATCAAAACAAGTGTTAGGGAGGGTCAAGCAGATCAGTACACCTGTTATAACAGCTGTTATATTGTCTTGGTGATCAAGGATTCGGTTATAATTGGCTAGAATGAGATTGGAGTGGGCTGCAAGCAAAAATTCGTATCTGGAAGTTGGCTTACGCACCATAAGGTCCTTGGCATACGGTGCGTAAGGACCTGGTCAGCAAACTCAAAGTTTCCACTGTTGGCAGATTTGGCCCCTGAACGCATATCATTGAGTTTTGGCACATCTAACACCTGTTAACCCCATTTCTAAGCTCTATAAGGAAGTTAAAGTATATTTAACTTCAACCATGCTCAAAAACATGTCGGATGTCGGTTCGTTTGGTCGTACGGTCACGTTGTTCGTCTAGTTACGACGAAACACGGACGGACGCGAAAAACGATCCAAACGACGCGACGAATGGAATATTATCAAGCCAAACACTAAAATAAAATATTTTAGTGCTTACATAAATTTTTGGGTGTCCGGATATATTCAGATTGCAAGATATGCACGAAAATGCAAACTTATGCACTTTTTGACACCTTTAGTCCCTGTTGATCAAATAAGTTTATTTTTGCGCGCCAAACACCTCTAAGCCTATTTCTAGGCTATGTAAAGGATATTTAGGGCATGTTTAACTTGTGATTATATTCCAGGAAGTTCGATGCCATACGAATCGGTATACTTTTGCAGTTTGACGCAAATAGTCCCTCTAATGCACAAACTTGCACATATCATCGTTTAATAGCATCGAAGCCTTATCTAATCCATATTAGGCATTCTCAAGAGTATTATGGCACATCAAAATGCTTTGGGTTCGTTAAAAGGTCATTCAGAGGTATAATTAAACATATTGACGCTTTTAACCCCTCTAACTTGCAAACTTGCGCGTAACTACACTTATTGGCATAAAAGCCTTTAATAGCCAATATTAGGCATTCCCGAGAACATGATGAAACATAATGAAGCTCTCGGTTTGTTAAAAGGTCACTCAGAGGTAAGAATTTACATGTTGACACTTTTAACCCTTCCACGCGTATACTTTCACATAATTACGCAAACGGCTCCTCTCGTCCAACAAGTGGCTCGTTTGAGATTACGGACACCGTATAAGGTCACTCAAAGGCCTAGTTTAGGCATGTTGACACTTTCAGTCCTTCTATAATCAAAGTTTTCGATTTTGACGAAATTAGTCCCTCACAGTCAACGTTTGACTTTGTTAGGGTTCATTACACGTGTCAATTCATCATTGGACACGATTGTACGAGGTGTTACAAACGCACTTTGTCACACCCCGATATTTCCATGTATTACCGGTGGGCCCGGTGGGGAGTATCGTGACGTAATTGATATCATCATAGTCAAACAACACACATTTAAATGCACAGCGGAAGCAAAAAAAGATAGATTCATTTCAACTGAATAAATTGTAATATTAAGTATCACAAAATAGTTGAAACAGATCCACAGGCGGATCGAAAGAAAAAGGAAATTGTTCAACAGACTTTAACATCTAGAGCTTGCGAGACTTGATTATTGATGCCTGGAGTAGCCAGCCTATTACGTATAGTACCTGCACTTAGCCTTTTTGGAAAATACGTCAGTTTACACTGGTAAATACAACTTAACTGACTCATTTTGAAAATGTTTTAAAAATTGATTTGAATGCACTTAGGCAAAAATATCTTTTATAACTTGGGACAATTATTCAAAAATAATCTTGTATACAGTTTTACTTATTTGTCGTCCATTAGGGCCGGTTTGTAGGGCCGGTCTAGATTAACTGACACACCACATGTATAATACCCACAAGGTTGATTCCTTTAAGTGGACTACCAGTTTTTACATATGCAACTGTCAGGTGTACGCCTACACCCCGTGCTTAGGTCGTGGCCATTTCTTTGAATGATGCCAAGGATATCCAGGACATGGTTATTTAACCCCCAAAGTCCATACACCAAATAATACAGAATAAAACGAGTTATGTAAATACATTAATCACAATCCGATTTAAATGACTACATACCCGACCAAGCGGTATTATTATAATACCGTATCCCAAGCCCGTATAGGGAAAATAAGTTAAGAGTATTTACCTGAGCAAAGTATAAATCAAATACAGCAAGTGCACGTAGCTTTTACTGGGCTCCTAATCTGGAACGAAGGTTTTTAACAACCTATTAGAATCCTAACGGGTCTTTAATTAAGTTTAGACTTTAGACCGGTTAGTTTTCAAAAGGAAGACACGGTTCAAACGCATGATAAAGCGAAGACCGGTTTAGAATGTGGTTTTGACCCGACAAGCTTGGACACTTGTTTAATATGGGTAAACTAAACACATTCTAGATTTTGAGATGAAAACGGTATGGTTTGACCCGCTTCGGCTAATATATGCAAACTAGTTACATAAGCCGATCCGAACGCGAAAAGTGCGTAACGGGTAACCATATGAGTCATATACAAGTTTCCTAAGTTAATATGCCATAAATATGTTGTGACATCAGTAAGATATCTTCTATTATGCCCAAAACGGATTTAAACTCAAATTACGCCCCGTAGGGGTATTTTGGTCATTTTAAGGGTTATAAAAGAGTTTAAATATAAATCTGAGTTTTAGGTCTGATGTAATCAGTAAAAATACTTAATTTACTAAGTTATATCAGTAGGGTATAACCTATATGTGAAATTTATCATTTCTAACCATACTATGCACCGAAGGGGCATTTTGGTAATTTCACCTAAGGTTTAAAGGTCAAATCTGGAAATCTGAGTTTAAAACTTTTGCTTACTGCTAAAGTATAAAAATTTATTTAAAACATCAGTAGGTATCAAGTCTTATATATCTAAAATGGTTTTAATACATACTATGCGCTTAAAACGCGTAAAAAGGCGATTTTAAGCAATTTTCGGGTTTTCTAAGAAAAGATGATATTTTTATTATTCCAGAAGGCTTAAAATATTCTATTTATCATATTAGATCAGTAGAAAAAGGTTTGGTATCAAAAGGATTGGTAAAACTCATTTTATAGCCTAAAAGGGCAAAACCGACAATTACCGGATTAAGCTTAGAACTCTATGTTATGCTTAGCCTAAAAATAAATAAAAATCTCCAAAAATCCCAAAATATTATTTTATATCAGTGGGTAAAAATTTTGGTATAAAAAATCGGGTTTAGATAGGCTATGCGCTAATTACACCGTTTAATTACTAAAAAGCTTTCTAATTACGCTAATGAGCATAACTCTTAATCTAGACATCAAACTGATGTCAAATTTTAGGTACAAGTTTATAAATCAGTAACTAAGGTTTCTACTCTTTTACATTTTCAAAATTCATGTTTTAAGGTCATATGGGCATAATAGTCAACATTTAGGCATTTAACGGAAATATGCATATGAATCGGTTAACTTATGAACCAAGTTGTATAATCACAGAGGGTTATACTTATATGAAACCTGGTCCTAATAAGGCTCTAAGACATTTCTAAACTATGCTCTAATGGGTCAAAACTGAAAGTCAAAGCAAAAGTCTACTTTTGTGACTTTCGGTTCCGAACCGAGCTTAAACTGAAAATTGTCGAGTTGAACATGTTTAGACATATTCTTACATTAATTGCCAAGTTATATTAATGACAAAACAGGTTGCATAGCTTCTACCTTGCTAATTATGCATTAATTTGAAAATAAGCTTTATGTTGACTTTTTAAGATTAACTTTGACCCGACAATTGACCTAGTTAGAGTGGGAATCAGAAGGTGCCCTTTTAAGGGTTTATTGCCCACATAATTACCAACTCATAGGTACTTTCAATTTGAAATTTGACTGGACAAATTAAGATTAATGACGAAGTCAAATCTTAATTACGACGGTTTTGACTTTTTGGTTTATAAGCTAATTAAAAGAACTTAACAAGGATTAGAACTCTTACTTAAGGTCCTTGCTAGCTTTTCTACACTTCTTAATATTCTCCCAAGTCAGCTACCTCCAGAAATGAGTGCTTGAATTGTTGCAAGTGAATGAGCACTTGAACAAATGAACTCATGGCCTTTATGTAGGTTTTCTAAAGCTCCAACATCATTCTAACAAAGTCTATGAATGATTCCTGATCATTCCAAGTGTCCCTAGGCCATTATAAACCATCAAACAAGCCCCTTGAATCGAAAACCATGCTTATAAGCCGGTTAAACAGGCTGAACAGGCAGCTGTGCTTATTTTCTGCATCTGGGAGACCCAGGCGGCCCGCGTAAGGATTGGGCCTGACCTTACGCGGCCCGTGTCAATGTCTAGTCCGGTCAACAAGTTTGCAAGTATTGCATTTTTGGTCCCTGGTCCTTCTAAACGTGGTTTTCACTTCATTTCTTGTACTTTTGGCCCCCTAACTTGACTTTTAAGGGCTCCAAGGTATAAAGAAACATCGTTAAGTCCTCGGTTAACTTTTTGATCACCCGTAAAGCGTTAAATTTCAACGTTGACGCTTTTTAACCCCTCGTATACGAATATTGTCATAACTTTCTCATACTTTATCGAAACCTTTTGAAATTTTTATCACTTATTCTCGTGAGTATAAGTAATCATTACAAAGCTTCGGGTTTGCTAAAAGGTCACTCAGAGGTATACTTTAAACATGTTGACACATTTAACCCCTGTAGTTTGTAATTCCTCACTTTCTTTCACAATTAGCTTCGTGTGATCCATGATTTATTCGTTTAAGGGTATAATCATCGTGTAGGGTTATTGTAAAGTATATTTATCCATTTTTGACATTTTTAACCCTTTTTATTCACATACTTTCCTTTTTTGTCAACTTTAGTCCCTCTAAATCACTTCTTTACACGTTTAAAGTCCATGACACGTGTTGATATATTATTGGGCATAAATTTACGAGGTGTTACACACTTCGCGCCTACCCCATCGCTTCGATACTCTTATCACCTATCGCCATCATGTATCGCTATTTGTGTTATCTGTGTTATGTTAGCGCACATGACCTCGCTTCACGAGACAAAGCTAATAGGGCTGAAACATGGTGGTGTCTTAACCATATTAGCAGACTTTCGTGGAAAAAGGCCATGTGGGGCTAATGTTGGGGTGTGTTCAACTCAATCGAATCGCATATCTCTATCGCTTGCAACGCATCGACTGTCGCCTATCGCTCTCCACTTGTCGCTCTTCGCTTACCGCCGTCGTCTTCGCTTAGTGTTGTGTTGAGTTATCGCATACCGTTCATCGCTTATCACTCTCGATTGTATCGCAAGACTAAGTTCGAAACCGACTTCGTCACTTAGTTTACCCAAATCGCCTTCCAAGACTTGGTCCAACTTTTTCTCGCTTGGACCAAGTCATCGCAAATCAGTCTGTACTATGTCGACACGTATGACACTGCCTCACGAGACGGAAGCCATATGGCTAACGCATGGTGGATACGCTGCTGGTACTTCCTATATATAAGTGTTTTAACCATATTGTCGAACTTTCATGGGAAAGTGCCATGCGGGACCGAATTTAAATTTAAAATTTTTGGATATTAGTAAAACCTTTGTGTAAACGAAGTTTTCTTACAAGACTTTTCCTAAAAATTTGATCAAAATCTTTGTATAAGACGAAATTATCTTGTAACGAGGGCGTGACAATCGACTCAAGTCACTGCCGCGTGACGAGAAAATTTCGTAAAACTAGTTTTAATCACATTAAAATCTTTTAGTAACCTAACCAAAACCCTTCCCATAGCGCTGGTGTGGACATCGATACAGTTGACGCCGCGCCATGAGAAGATTTTCATAAACAAGTTTCTCCAAATTAATCGACCCTTCGGAAATTTAAAACACTGGGGATCGCATTCTCGTGTGTATTATCGCTTTTGGTTGTACGAATCGCTTCAACCCGTCACTCTCGCTTAGTCTTCGCAAAGCTCTCGCGCGTTAATTCTCTATCGATCGCTCGCTATCTCGTCACTTTTATCGCTTACTCGCTCGCATCAACCCTCGCAACCCTTCTTGTGGATTAATTTCGGGACGAAATTTCCTAAAGCAGGGGAGATTGTAACAACCCGCACGTTCGTGCGTTGTTACTACTCGTTATACTCATTACGCCTAGCACTAGAGATCCGGATCATAATGTAATTATATCGCATACATCGCTATATCGCAATATTTTCGCATATTATCGCATAATTTATCGCTATCACATCACATTGAACTTGCTGACAACCACGAAGATGTCGAGTGAGGACCAATTCTACCCTCCTTGATAGCCGTGATGTTTCGCAGTGCAACTCACTACTCAAAACGCACATTAACGTGCACGATAACATTGAGAGAGGACCTATTCTACCCTCCTCGATGACCGTGAAGCGTCGCAAAGTAATCGCATACACGAAACAAGACCCGGTTATGGTATCGCAACTTTGAAATATGGATACGAACATACGACCCCTTGTAATTAAATTTATATATATAATAAATAATTAAATATAGTAAACGTGTACCCAAAAATATCGCAACGCTCGAAACAATAAAGCTCGTCGCGCCAAGATCCAGACGGACGGGCCATCCGGACGGACGGGCCATCCGATCCGGATCATCAAATCACCTCCACTCTTCTCTCTTGCCTATAAATAGCCTGGCACTTCACTTGAACAATGATGTGACAGCTCCCACTCGACCAGCATGCTCTTGGACCCTTTTTCTCGATTTCTCGCGATTCCGGTAAGATCTCACCCTAAATCTCGTACTTCTATGATCTACACTCAATTCTACACCTTTCTATCTTTTAAAACTCAACTTTTAACCGTGAAATCTACTGATTTGAGGTGCTCGGAGATGATGTCCTCAAGAGTTCATATGAACTTCAAAGTGTGACCTCATTTTTCCATAAACAACTCATATCTGAGTGATTCCCACATGATTTTATAACAATCTCACCTAAAATCTATGTATCTAATCAAAGTATTTTGCGATTTCAGGATAAACATGGAAAAACCGTCAAAAACGGCCAGATCTGATGGAACGGGGTGGTTCCTGGCCGTTAGAACGCGTCGGAACTGATGAAATTTCATTTGTTTAACACGATGACACACCATCAAAGAACAACGGAACATGACGTTAGAACGAACTGTTGTCATCTGACCGGATGGACCATCCGACCGGATAAGGTCATCCGGTCGGATGTATGTCATCCGACCAAACATAAGGTCATCCGACCAGATGTCTGTCATCCGACCAAACATATGTCATCCGACCGGATATCTGTCATCCGACTGGACAGACCATCCGACTTGACATCTGTCATTACGATACTATTCCCGTTTAACACACCGCGCATCGCTTACGATATCATTCGATGTTTAGGCTAACTCAGACGCACTCTCAGCCGATCCGATCGAGTCGTGTCCTCGCTAAGTACGCACTGTGAGTATACTCGACCCCTTTTTAATCGCATTTTGGGTGTAACATACGTCGCAAATCAATTAAATCGAATTAATCAAGCGACTAATCTATTTTATCACTTGTGAATGACTGAATTACATATTTACACGTGATGCTAGTTACATAAGTGATAGGACTTTTACTCGCGAGGTCCCGCCTTAACTAGTATAGTACTATAGCACCCGACGGGGTCTAGTTAGGATGAATAGCAATCGCAATCGCAGCTCGAGTGACTTAGCTGGTAGTAATTGTCTGGTGTTTATGTGATAGCATATCTCGTTTATGTAAGTGGTATTCGCAGCACTTTTTAATCGTTTTTAATCTAATTTCGCTACTATCAAAACTTGTATACTCGCCAATACCTTTGTATTGACATTGTTTTAACGTATGTTGCAGGTTTAGATCGTAGACTACATCAAATCAAGCTAGGAAGTCTAGAAACTCATCTAAAATCTAGGTTGTCGGATTTGTATTGTTCGAGAGGACAAGAAATCTGTGATAACTTATGTGATTGTATTATTTGTTAGTATGGGATAACGAGTGTAATAAATATTATCGCAATATAGTTGTTATGGATTCTCTTGAGCAATCTGATTCGCCTAGTGCCGCGCCCCGATGATTCCGCCATCGGTTGGGGTGTGACATGAGCGGAAGTTGTGGTGTGAAGGTTTAATTTTTGTTTGGGAACGGTGATTCCGGATTTTAATCTAGTGGTCATTGGATGTGTATTATCAGTGGTCATGTGTTGTGTAGGCATAGTTGTAGTTTTTGAAGGTGATATGGCAGAGTGTTGTGTATGGAAGTTGTGAGAAGTTGTCTGAGATGAGGGTGTAGGGACGTGTTGGGCCGAGTGTGGGTGGTCCACTAAGGTTATATATTGTACAAGGTTTATGTGAATGAGATACAGAAAACACTTTGATACACAAAAGTCTTTAGTGCTAACTAATATGATCTCTAATACTCGGCTAAATCATAGGAATGTTATTAGCCGATTCATGTGTTGATGGAAATAGTAAAAAGTTCAATAACATAAATGAGAATACCTGAAGAAGTGCCAATGTTATTGGCATTGTTCGCTTTCAGCTTGGCAAGATACTGCGGGCAGTTCCTTTTCCAGTGCCCTATTTGGTTGCATTTAAAGCACTGACGCTCCTGGGGAGGGGGTGGTTTAGCAACCTGCTTGTTGTTGGTGGCAGATTTAGCAGCAACAACAACCATTTTCTTGCCTGTGCTATTATGAGCCCTTTTCTTGTTGTTGGGATTCTTAACACCACCAGACTTGACCATCAGAACTTGGTTGGTTTTATGTGGAATGTTCATCTCGGCCGTTTTGAGCATACCATGTAGCTCAGGCATTGTCTTCATCCAAGCATTCATATTATAGTTCATAATGAACTGGTCATATGAGCTAGGGAGAGAGTTCAAGATGAAGTCCGCTGCCATTTCATCTTGCAGGGGATAACCAAGTTTGTTCATCTGGTCAATGTACCCTTTCATCTTAAGCACATGAGTACTGACACACGATGCTTCTTGCACTTTACAGCTAATGAGTTGCTTCATGGTGTCATATCGCTCCTGTCGGGCTTGTTCCTGAAACATGCCTTTCAGTTGCTAGATCATGTCATAAGCATTTTTATCTTCCATGTTCTTCTGAAGTTCAGGAGACATGGTGGCTTACATAAGGCAGGCTACCTCAACGGCATCCTCGTTATGTTTTTCCAATGCCTTACGAGCAGCACTAGTGTTACTTTTAGGCTCGGTAGGGCTGGGCCATCTAAGATATATACTTTTTCGGCATTTTGAGAACTATTCTCATATTGCGGTGCCATTCGAGAAAGTTGGTGTTATTCAGTTTTTCCTTATGGATACACATAAACATTGTAAAATATATAACCTTTGTGTAACAGATGTGTATCGAAGTGTTTTTAGGATCCATGGGGGCCGAATTCTTACAAGTTGGGATCATTGGAGGTAATTTTTAGAGTTGGGATTATTATCATCCAACAGATGAAACTTAGGATTATTAAAATCCAATAACCCGTTACTAAACTATTTTTGCTTATTAAAGGTTTTTTACTTAAAAGACGATTTTTTAAGTTCTTAGTATTTGTTCATTGAGAGGATTGATTGTTTAGGTTTTAGAGTTGAAAAAATTTGCACTTAAGCACATAAGCATACAAAAAAATATATAATGCGCATACGCATACCGTTTTAAATAAGCACAAAACTTAGCTATGCAATGAATATAGTCAGTTAAGAGGAGAGAACTTTAGTTTAATAAAAATATCAATGAACACAATGAAATACTAAATAGTATGATAGACGTTTAGAAATACTTACAATGAAAATGATACGTATATACGATTGAGAATATGCGTAGGGCTTAAAGATGTGTATCAACTATGTCGGTTGTTCCAAACATCAACCTATGAGCCTAACTTCAATCCATCATATCAACCCACCTATTAGCACATAAAAACAAATTAAAACCTTAAAAATATAGAACATTGCAGAGATAAAGCAGAGTAGAGATGGAAGTTCTTACATAATCTCCGCCAGGCATAAGGTGAACAAAAACCATAATTACCCCCTTCAAATTCCCAATTACAGATTCGGCGAGTGTTAACCGAACATGAAGCTCCGCAATCATTCTAATATTCATAGTCTTTTAGACCCTAAGGTTTCAATGACTAAAACCCTAAAATCCAAAAAGCTTGTGTTGTTAATATGCACATTCAAACACAATGAAGGTGTTAATCGATCATTAAACACCAAAATCGAACCAAATAGCAGGATCTCTTAGACCCTAAGTTTCATAGATGAAAACCCTAAAAATACGAAAACGGTAGGAATGATAATACCCATCAATCTATAGGTATAAACGAAAATGAGAATACCCGTAGTCTGGTATCGTTGATTTACTAAGTTAATCAAATCAGAAGAAAAAGAGATTTTCGTGATGAACATATAACCTATAAAAGGTTTTCAGACAATGCTGAAAGTATATCTTCTTTAATATGATGATTAGGAAGGTTACTGATGACGATATACATGGGTAACCATGGTGAATCATCATAAAAATTGTTTGTTATGAAACCTGAAGTAGAGTATATAGAAAGAATGAGCGTCGATCATTAAAGTACTCAAATGGAAAACCCTTGGAGTGATAAACTATTTTTGTTTACTGCCTAACTCGTGTAAATACCCCGCATGTCTAAATATAAACCCGACCCATCTCCCATTTCCATTTTTTTGGGTTTTATACCATGGTATGGTGCATTAACTTGGCCCGCATAACTAAAACTTTTAAATTAACAACACATATTACGTCAATTAATATTGAATTGTATTTATATATAATAATACAATAATATTGAGTTTTTACTAATTATTGCAAACTTAAAGTTATACGAATTAGTGACCGTTTTAGTTCGCATGATATAAACATTTTTATTGCAACGATTAATTTTCTAATTCTAGGTTTAAGAAACCTTTATATGTTCTATCACTTTAATGATGGAGATGCTAATAAAATAGACATAGACAATGAATGAGGAAGATTACTATTATCATGAATTTTTGTTTGGCGGGTTACAAGAAGTGGTATACACCAAGACTCGTGCGTTGATGTATAAGAATTTATACATCTTTTTAAACGTCAAATACGTCCTGTTTATGCGAAAACACTTTGTATTTTCATTGATTTGGGTACTCATTTGAGTTGTTTGTGAAAATACAGGTCCGGGCTTTGGCCCGGTGTTGAAACGGAGGCTTTTGGAGCAAAATGGAGTAAAATGAAGCATTCCAGCAAACTGCCAGATATGGCACTACCGTGCCATACACGCGCACGACCGTGCCAGGCCTTCCGACGTCGGCACTCTCGCAAGCACTATCAGTCAGCATTCACATAATCGAAGATCAGGGTTCGGCACGATAGTGCCAACCACTGGCACGACCGTGCCAAGTCAAAATCACCCCCAGATTAGCTCATTTCCGAGATCACTTCAGTCATTACCGAGCACTATCGGCACGCACGACCACGCCTTGGCCCGGCACGGTCGTGCCACCTCGGAAACTTTTGAGCGTGGTTTTTCCCAAAATGGTAGCAAACTTGGTCAAGATACGAGAAATTGGCTCTGACACTTGCCAAGCACGACCGTGCCAAAAGGTGGCATGGTCGTGCCATTCTCCCAGCAGCTTAAATACGAGTTTCTAGCTCATTTGGAGGGGAGTTGGAGCATTTTGGTGAACTTTTCTCTCAAGAATCTGGTCTTGGAAGCTTGTTGGAGCCAAGAGGGAGCCTTGAAGAGGACTTAATCACTTGAAGATCTACTCAAACACCATTTTAATCTTGTCTTTAACTTGGTTAGCTTACTACATTTTGAATATTTTATGTTTATTTGCACTTGATTTGGTAGTCATGAGCCTTATGGGCTAAACATTTGTGTTGTCTAAACTTTGTTGAAGCTAATGAATATGTGATAACATGGAAGTAGATCTGATGATTGTTCTTATTAATCTTCAATGTTGACACTTAATCTTGTTCTTGGAGTTCATGTGCATGTTTAAAGTTCTTGTTCTTGAATGTTTGCTTATAAGTATTTACATGTTGTGTTGGAAAGCCCATGTAAAGATTATGATTATTGAATCTTGTTAACTTGATAGTATGATTCATAGCATGAAACTAGGAATGGTGATTGCTAATGTGATATGAATGATGATTTGAACATGTGTACGAATTCTTGCACCTAGATTTGGAAAGATCAAAAGTTGTTTATATGAATTATATAGTTTGTGTTCATGTTAGTTTGATGATTTAGGCCAAAGTTATTATCTAGCATGACCATGCTTGTGGTTCATATCAAGAACATGACGATAGTGCCAACTACTTGAAACCAAGTTAAGGTGATTAGTGTGTTGTTCATATTAGTTTTCCCTAATTTGTAGAGTTGGGAGTTTTGACAAACAAATAACTCATGATTAAAGATTAACATCAACTTAGCAAGTGAGCTTAAAAGAATAATTTTTAGGTGATTAGAATGTTACTTGATTTTAAGTTTTCCTAAGAATTATATGACTAGGAAGCCTTGATTGGGGACTTAGTTAAAATTAGAGCTTGCATCATCACTAATCCTTCCTCTTTGTTGTCACATGTTTGTTAGTGGAAACTTAGTTTAGGCAACCTTTCTTAGATATTGTTCTTTTCTAGAGTTTTTAGTAGTTTATTTAATTGCATGTTAAGTTAGAAAAATCAAACCCATCAATTGAAAAGGCTTTAAAGTAGCAAAAGTTTAGTATCGAATCACCGCATCCATGGATTGATATCTGGTTCCTGCCGATTAGCTATATTACCACCCGACGGGTACACTTGCCCCTTTGTGTGTGTAGTTAGTTCCTAGGTAAAAAAACATTTAGAAAACTAAATTTGTGTGAAGAAAAACTCAATTAAAAATATATTTATTTCACACACATCAAGTTTTTGGCGCGTTGCCGGGGATGTGGTCTTCTTGAGAACGGTTCGAGTTACTTATTTAGCCACTTGTGAAAATTGTATAAAGTTTTTGTCTACTTGTTTTATTTTCCTTTTCTTGATTATTTGAAAAAAAAATGATTATTTGCTAGTTGTTTTTGTTTTTGTATATATATAGTGCATTGTGCGCTTCCTTATTCCCTACAGGTCGTGCATGTCCTCAACCCCCGCTGCTGATATCGTTGAGCCTTCAGCGGAGCCGGAGCGTGATCTTCACCGGAGACTGCAGGAGTGGATTCGCATGGTAGCCGAGGCGATCGAGGTAGACGCGGCGGGAGACGACACATTCTACGAGGTTCAAGTAGATATGGCAGACGAAGAGGAGACGAGGATCTTGAATGAAATAGGAAAACCGTCACTCGATGGTTATACACCAACAATCGATAATAATAATTTCGAGATCAAGGCTAGCACCATATCGATGTTGCAGAATGCGGTGCAGTTTTATGGTAAGGATCATGAGGATCCTAGTGTTCACATCGTGGGGTTTCTAGAGGTTTGTGCCATGTTTAGGATTCGTGATGCATCACCGGATGCTATCCGCCTTCGGCTCTTTCTGTTTTCCTTACGGGATGGAGCCAAAGAGTGGCTTCTTTCACTTCCAGCTGGATCTATCACTACATGGAATCAATTAGCTGAGAAGTTCCTTCAGAAATATTTCCCTACAGAGAAAACTATTCGGTTGAGAACCAAGATTCTGAACTTTCGTCAGGATGAGGACGAGTCCCTTTACGAGGCATGGGAGCGTTTCAAAGAGCTTATGAGAAAGGTCCCACATCACGGGTTGCCCAAGTGGCAACAATGTCAGATCTTCTACCATGGTTTGGATAGTCAGGGACAGGTGATGGTTGATACATACTCGGGTGGAGACATCGGCACGAAAAATGCCACCGAGGCATTTGAGATTTTGGAGAAATGTGCCGTGAAAAATCGAACACAGCAGCCGCCGAGGGGAAAGAGTTCTCGGCAGGGAGTTTATCATGTGGATGACTACACAGCCATGACAGCACGTATGGATGCCTTATCTTCGAAATTTGATCGAGTGATGGAAATGCACTCGAGAGGTTCTTCGAGTGGGGGAGCATATCATGTAGGCGATTTTCCGACGAGAGAGATGTCACACGAGCATGTTGATTTCATGGGAAACCAATACCGTCCTCAGAATAATCCCTATAGCAATACTTATAATCCGGGGTGGAAGAATCACCCAAATTTCAGTTGGAAGCCTGACGCTTTTAACCAGCATCCGCCCGTATTTGCTCCACGCCCCACTGCTCCAACTCATGGAGCATATGGTTCACCTCGACCTCCGCAGGCACCTCCCTCTAGTGAACCTAGTGTGCATGATATGCTTAGTCAGATCTTAGCCGGTCAAAACACTCAAAAGGACGAGAATGAGAAGCGGTTTAGAGAGTATGATGGTCGTTTCACGAGGCACGAATGTGAGTTGAGAAGCCAAAAGGCTTCCATGCAAACCATCGAGAACCAAGTTGGCCAGATTGCCAAGATGTTGTCGGAGAGACAACAGGGGGGCCTTTCGAGCAACACAGAGCCTAATCCAAATGCTACTGCAAAGTCCATCACGTTAAGAAACGGCAAGACCGCTCAACCCATCCTTTCGGCTGATCCAGCAAAGCCGGTTGATGATGAGATTGTTGAGGAGATTGAGACTGAGTCTCCGGGTGAGGTGCAACAGAGGCGAGTCCCAGCAAGTACCGCACGACCCAAGGAGCCAGTGAGAGAGTATGTCCCTCCCATTCCATACTCGGGGAGGTTGAAGAAGCAGAAAATGAAAGAACACTATGGTAAATTCCTCGAGCTTTTTAAGCAACTTCATATAAACTTACCATTTGTCGAGGCACTTGCTCAAATGCCTAAGTATGCCAAGTTTCTGAAGGATATCCTATCCAACAAAAAGAAACTTAAGGAGCTTTCGCATGTGACCTTGAATGAGGAGTGTTCAGCGGTTATTTGGAACAAACTACCGAAGAAGATGAATGATCCTGGGAGTTTCACTATCCCTTGTTTGATTGGTAGTTTGTCGGTCAGCAATGCATTAGCTGATCTTGGAGCTAGCATAAACCTCATGCCATATGCGGTTTTTGCTAAGCTAGACTTGGGAGAGCCCAATCCGACTCGTATGAGCATTCAGCTAGCCGACCATTCAGTGAAGTACCCTCGAGGCATAGTTGAGAATATGCTGGTAAAAATCGACAAGTTTGTCTTTCCTGTCGATTTTGTGATTCTAGACATGGACGATGACAAAAATGTTCCACTTATCTTAGGTCGCCCATTCCTAGCCACTGCGAGAGCCTTGACTGCACCGGTAGACTTACTCTTAGGGTTGATGATGAGGAGGTTACCTTTGATATTGGGAAATCCATGCAACACTCACAAAGTCAGGATGATACACTCTACTTCATTGAGACTATCGATACATATGTGAGTGATCATCTCTATGATACTTTCGAGGAGGATGTTGTGGACACACAGCTGTTAGGAGGGGAGACTTTTGGTTCGCTCAGTGTGGACCGAATGGTTGAGGAGGTGACCTGTCTGATAGGTCATGCGTCTCCCCCATGTCCTGAGGTTTTTGAGGTTGTGGATCGCGTTGCTGAGCCTAAAGCACGCCCTTCTATTGAGGATCCACCTTCGGTTGAGGTTAAGGAGCTTCCAGATCATTTGGAGTATGCTTTCTTGGAGGGTGAGACTCATCTGCCCGTTATCATTTCTGCCAAATTGTCGAGAGTAGAGAAGGATCGATTGCTTGAAGTCCTGAAGCAGCACAAGAAGGCGATTGCTTGGAAGATTATGGATATAAAAGGGATCAATCCATCCTTTTGTACCCATAAGATCTTGATGGAGGAGGACTTTAAACCTATGGTACATCATCAGAGGCGCTTGAACCCCAACATGCAGGAGGTTGTGAAGAAAGAGGTCATCAAACTACTTGGTGCAGGTTTGATATATCTGATCTCTGACTCATCATGGGTTAGCCATGTACATGTAGTCCCAAAGAAAGGAGGGATGACAGTGGTGACTAATGAGAAAAACGAGTTGATTCCTACTCGTACTGTCACCGGATGGAGAGTTTGCATTGACTACCGCAAACTCAATGATGCCACGAGTAAGGATCACTTTTCACTTCCTTTCATTGGTCAGATGTTGGAGAGGTTGTCGGGCAGGATGTACTACTGCTTCCTTTATGGTTTTTCAAGTTATTTTCAGATTCCCATCTCTCCTAAGGATCAGGAGAAGACGACATTCACATGTCCCTATGGCACAATCGCCTATCGGCGGATGCCCTTTGGACTGTGCAATGCCCCGGCCACATTTCAGAGGTGTATGGTGGCCATTTTTCATGACATGATCGAGGACTCCATGGAGGTTTTCATGGATGATTTTTCTGTGTTTGGAGGTTCTTTTGATCATTGTCTCAGGAATCTGAAAAGGATGTTGGCTAGATGTGAAGAAGCCAACCTTGTGTTGAACTGAGAAAAATGCCACTTCATGGTGAAGGAGGGCATTGTGCTTGGGCACAATATTTCACAGACCGGGCTCGAGGTTGACCAAGCCAAAGTCGAGACTATTTCAAAGCTTTCGCCTCCCACATCAGTGAAATCTATTAGGAGTTTTCTACGTCATGCAGGTTTTTACCGGCGATTCATAAAGGACTTTTCCAAAATCGCCCGTCCCATGACTCAACTCCACGAGAAGGATTCCCAGTTTGTTTTCTCCGATGAATGCCTTCGGGCATTTGAGTTGTTGAAGGAGAAGTTAGTGAATGCCCCGATCATGGTCGCTCCCGACTGGGAGCTGCCATTTGAGTTGATGTGTGATGCGAGTGACTCCGCAGTCGGGGCTGTCTTGGGTCAAAGGAAAGATAAACACTTTCACCCGATTTACTATGCAAGCAAGACCTTGAATGACGCTCAGGAGCACTACATCACGACAGAGAAAGAGCTCCTAGTTGTGGTCTTTGCCTTCGATAAGTTTAGGTCATATCTTGTCCTTTCCAACACCATTGTGTACATGAATCATGTAGCACTTCGGTATCTTTTTAGCAAGCATGATGCTAAACCGAGACTGATACATTGGATTTTGTTGCTGCAAGAGTTTGATATTGGAATCCGTGATAAAAAGGGGCTGAAAATTTGGCAGCCGATCATTTGTCTCGGCTTGAGCATTCCGAGGGAAAGGAAACTCATGGGCCTAACATCAATGACAATTTCCCCCACGAGTTCCTCATGACGATCGAGACTAGTGATGATTCCCCATGGTTTGCTGACTTTGCAAACTACCTAGCTAGTGGCATCCTGATCAAGGGGATGACCCATCAGCAGAAGCGGAAGTTCTTTGCGGATGTCAAGAACTACTTTTGGGATGACCCTTACTTGTTTAGGGTAGGAGCGGATCGGATGATCCGGAAATGCGTGCATGGTGACGAGGCGAGGGATATTTTACGCCACTGTCACGAAGGACCCACGAGGGGCCACCACGGAGCGAACAATACGGCGAGGAAAGTGTTCGACGCCTTATTCTTTTGGCCGACTATTTTCCGTGATGCCCATGAGTGGGTGAGGTCCTGTGATGCTTGCCAGAGGGCAAGCAACATTTCTGCACGTAATGAGATGTCACAAAACGGCATCCAAGTTTGTGAGGTTTTTGACGTAGGGGGGCTAGACTTCATGGGCCCTTTTCCGACCTCTTTTGGTAACCGCTACATCCTAGTCGCTGTTGATTATGTTTCAAAGTGGCCTGAAGCACAGGTTTTACCCACTAATGATGCTAGGGTAGTGGTGAGGTTTTTGAAGAAGCTGTTTGCTCGCTTTGGTACCCCGAAGGCATTGATTAGTGACCGTGGGACGCATTTCTGTAATGCTTAGCTTGAGAAAGCATTGTCCCGATATGGTGTGCAACATCAATACTCTACACCATATCATCCGCAGACGAGCAGACTGGTTGAGGTCACTAAGCGAGGTATCAAGCGTATTTTGGAGAAAATGGTTAATTCTAGCCGTAAGGATTGGTCCGAGAAATTGGATGATGCACTGTGGGCTTTCCGGACAGCCTACAAGACTCCTATAGGCACCACACCGTTTAAATTGGTCTATGGGAAGTCTTGTCATTTTCCTGTTGAACTCGAGCACAAAGCATACTGGGCTTTGAAGACGGTTAATCTTGATATGGCTACTGCGGGTGAAAATAGGTTTGTGTAGATTCATGAGATTGAGGAGCTTAGGCACGATGCGTATGAAAGCTCCAAGCTGTACAACGAACGTACTAAGACGCTTCATGATGCCCGCTTGAAGGACAAAAAAGAATTCCGAGTGGGTGATCGTGTGTTGTTGTACAACTCACATCTTAAGTTGTTTCCTGGTAAGCTTAAGTCTCGGTGGTCGGGTCCCTACACTGTACGGTCAGTGTTTCCTTACGGGACCGTGGAGATAGGGCATGAGGATGGCCGGTTGTTTAAAGTCAACGGGTATAGACTGAAGGCTTATGTTAGAGGGTCCGTTGACCCAAGTGAGGAGGTTGTTACCCTCCACCCCAGGAACAAATGAATTCCGGGTGGTGAGTCTAGCTGAAGACTCGTAAATAAACTTAGCATGTTTGTGTGTGCATTATTTTTGTTATTATTTTTATGTGTGGTTGTCTATTTCTTTTCAGGTTGCTGTTCGTTCTGGTCACGAGGGATGTTAGAGCTTGTTGCCGGCTCTCATGTATGTTAGTTCGGTTCTTTTTCTTGGTAGGAGATGCTTCGTGAGTGCCTCGGGTTCAAGGAGTTTTTATGTGTACATTTCAATATCTACATCCTTAAAAAAATCCAAAAATTCAGCACTCCTGACAGTAAAATCTGGCACCACCAGACTTGAAAGTGTCAGCTCCTTTTGCAGATCGATAATAGAACCACTTTTATAAAAACTCAACCACCAAACTCCTCTTCTTCATAACTTCATCTTCTCTATTGAACCCATTCAAGAACTCACAAATCCCCTGCATCTCCTAGCTTCCTCCAAGAATTCTTTTCATCCCTACAAGTATTCCAGGTAAGAATTCAACCTTTTCCTTGTTAGTATAGTGATTTAGTTGTTATGTTATTCATAGTTAGTTTTCTTTTAGTTTTTAGGGCTTGGTCTAAATCACCCGATTCAAGCCCGTTTTTCGTGTTTTTTGTGTTGGTTTGAACCACAATGGACCGATCTACAAAACCCCTAAGCAAATCTGTGAAAAAATCGGGGTTTTGGGGCTGTTTTGAGCGATTTCTCAAGGATGGGTTCCGACACGCACGAGGGTGCCACCCTGAGGCGTAATCGTGCTCTTCATAGATCTTGTTGGATCTTCATAAAGCTGCCCAGAAATTCATCACGCACGAGGGAGCCAATATACGGCACGGTCGTGTGTTTCATAAAAATCGCCAAGTCGCTTGAATTAGTTCCCGGAGATCGGTCTCGCACGAGGGTGCCAATGGGCGGCATGATCGTGCTTCTGGGAAAACAAACCCAGAACTTCATAATTTTTTTTTTCAGAAATCTTCATAATTTCAACGTAAATCGGTCAAGCACGAGGGTGCCGTGGGATGGCCCGATCGTGCGACTGGGGAACAAAAACCCAGAACTTCATAATTTTCCCAGAAATCTTCATAATCTTGCTGATTCCGGGTCAAGCACGGTAGTGCCGTCAGGTGGCACGACCGTGCCATTTTGTCCAGTTCCATATTTTATGTCTGTTTTTTGCTGCTAATTAATTTTTGTCGCAATCTTGTAGATGGATCACCCGTACTTACGGTTCCACAATAATGCCAGGGAAGGGTATTGCATACCTAAGGTGGAGAGGTTATGGGCTAGAAGACACTTAATTGAGCCCATGAGGAGACTACAAATGGTTGACTTTGACTTGCTCGGACAATCCAAGCGGTTTGATGATCTCATGATGCCTCCTTGGTCCCGCCTTTTCGAGATAGAGGAACCTCAGTATGTAGAGTTGGTGATCGAGTTCTTTGCATCGTTCCGATTCACCTTTCCGTGCCCGGATGTGTATGAAAAGAATGTTGGTGTCAAATATCGATTGGGAAAAAATGGCATCATCAATCGATCAGCCGATTCGGTGTAGTGTTTGGGTTGTACAGGGAGGATGAGATAGACTCGGAGTTGTTTCATGGTAGTTTACAGGATTGGGAGCCAAACACCAGCAAGGCAGCGTTCTGGGATCAAATCACTGTACCGGGTCGGATATGGGACCCGAGGAGGGCCAAGGCAACATTGATCCTTGACCCACTTCACCGAGTCATTGAGCGCGCTATCTTCCACGTCATTGGAGGTTGGGGTAACAGCACGGGCAATATCACCACCCACGACCTTTTTAACCTTTACTGCATCATCTCCGGCTCGAATTGCAACTTAGCCGTCAGCGTTGCAGAGTCGATTTTTCGGGGTGTTGGTTCAACACCCACGTCGCGCATCTGCGGGGGGACCTTTGCTACCAAACTTGCCAAATACTATCGGGTTTCGTTAAACAATTTGACCGAAGCTTGTGACTATGGCCTTCTCGAACTGCAACAGCTGAACTCTATGCGTCTGACTCGCAAAGTAGACGGGATCCCGAAGCTTGTGGACACATTGGGAAGGATTTAGGACCCACTACCTGTAGATGATGAGGTTGTTGATGATGATGATGATGGTGATGGTGGCTATCATGATGTACACATGCACGATATTCCAGTTCAGGGACAGGAAGGGGCCGCTGGGGGAGCGGGCTCCCACATGCAAATTGGGGAAGTAGGTCACGGGTTTGATAGCCCGAACTGGGAGAACATGTACGGTGGATATGGTGGTGGAGGTTTTGAGCATGGCGCCTACGGCCCTTATGAGCCGTCATCGATGGATCTTTGGAGGTGTATGGACGGGCTGGCACTAGACCAGCAAGAGGTGAGGCGAGATGTCGATCTGATACGCGTGGAACAACACAGGCAGGGGAACTTCGTGGAAGACATGTATGAGCAGACCCGTCGCAGTTTCGACTGGTTGTTTAGGTCGCAGTAGCATATTGCGGGTTCAATCAACAATCCATACACGCAGCCGCCGCCGCCGCCGCGTTTTTCATGCAGATCTAGATTTGATCGCCGGGACGACGCCGGTCCTTCGGGATCCGGTGACAGGTTTTAGTCCCACTACCCATCTCGTCTTTTTATCATTATTTCGTGTTTTAGGCGTGTGCCATTTTCCGTTGTACGTACACCCCTCCGTCGTAGGTGTTTAGTTTTGTTTTTATTGCTTTAGTAGTGGGTAAAATTAATAAACCAAGGCAAGGGTAAAAATGGGTTGGGTAAAATTCTTGTGAATTTGATCATGTTTGCTAAGTGTGTAGTGTTGGCTCAATGAGATGTTGGCTTGGTGTATGGCTTGGTAGTTCGTTGTGGATGCTCCTTTTGCTTCGTCTTGTTCCGATTCTAGCCTTATGTTTCAGGGGAGTTTTCGTGTTCCTACCTTCCTTTATTTGTATTGAATTCGCATTTACATTGCTTATTCAATTTTTTGTTGTATATCGAGGGCGACATACAATTCAAGTGTGGGGAGGTGGTCTATCGCTTGAGCTTTGTTGTCAAAATAAATAAATAAATAAAAATAATAAGAATAATACTAAGAGTAAACTGCCATTTGGGTCCCTGTGGTTTGGACATTTTTGCCATTTTAGTCAAAATCTCAAACCTTTTAAATCTGGGTCCATGTGGTTTCACTTTTATTGCCATTTTAGTCCAAAATTCAAATTACCTCTTATTTGACTGTTGAAAGCAAGTTATTTTGTCTTTTTGTTCAGGGGCAAAATTGTCCATCTCAATTTATTATAACATATTAATAATTAGATTAATTATACTTAATTCATTTAACTCTAATAAATATACACAACAGATAATCTTCATCTTCATCTACCCTCATAACTTCATTTCTCCGCTCTCACCCCCTCCCACTCGATGTCCCGACAGATCGGTTGCCAGAGCCGATAATCCGGCCGATGGTGTTTCCCCAGTAAAAGATCCCCCAAACCCCACCTCTTCATCACCCTTAGGTATCAAATTACACACACACGCAACCCTCACAACCCTCATTTACTCGACATTTTCTCACAGCCGCACATGGAGACGAAAGGGAGAGACGGCGACAGCTCCGGCGTCAGCGCCACCGTGCACGGCGGCGGTGGTAGGGGGTTTGCTGAAGATGAATCGGTGATCTGGTCGGAATCGGCTCCGACTGTTTCTTTTCTGTTGATGACGTTTGAAGATAATGATGATGTTGAAGACGACAAGATGACGGGGCGGTGGTGATTGATGGAGCTGAGAACGGCAAAGCCGACACCGGCCAAATGAAGCCGCCGGCGGAAGCCGGCGACGACGAGAACGAAGACAGAGGTTGAGGTTCTTTGTTTTTTTTTCTGATTCAGTTTCGGTTGAGGGTCTCGTTAGGTTCGGCTTCGGTTCAAAGCTCCACATGTGCAAACCACCATTGTCGTTGCAGGG
>JARYGA010060857.1:0-35684 GCA_030545235.1 Helianthus tuberosus | reverse complement strand
TGTTCCTTTTCTTGTATTTATGTTAGATTTAGCTGTCTTTTTTGCTTCTTTTGTTCATTTGAGCTCATTTAATCCTGAAAATACAAAAGGAAGACAAAAACACACTTTTTCCAACATTAGTACTAAAAAAGGTTAGTTTTATGCCACATTTGATGTAATTTATATGTTGCATTTTGCACACATCATTATCAAAATAGATCTTGAGTAAACATGTAGGTTTGTTTCTTCTGTCATATATAAAAGCTTATTTTTCTATAGAGGATATTTAATTATTATATATTATCAAGAAATCTTGTTCTGTATATGTATATAACAATTTCAATTTCTTATATATATAATATCAAATTATAAGAATCCAATTATATAACTAATGGTGTTATTATTCTGCTTATTCTCATAACTATATTCATATTTTTATACTAACAATAGTAATAGTATATTGAAATAAATTTCTATTAAATTTATTGAACATAATATTTTGGGATAAAAATGGTAAATCACCAAAAGAAATAAATAAATATAAATTTTCTGGATTCTTTTAGAACAATTTAATTTTTAACTGACAGGTTGACTCATTTTGGTTATAACATATTAGAACTTGATTCTTAATTTATCGTATTTATTTATTAAAGAATCATAACAGATAATACGAAGTTTGGCGTTTCTAAATTTGATCCTTAATATATTAAGCAGTGAAGTATTACTCCTATATCAGAATATATATATAATTTAAGGAATACGTTGAATAAAAATCTTTAAGCTATTTTCTGTCGATATGTATGTGTTGTGTACATATATTTTAAATCATCTAGTTATACAATACCAAATATTTTTGTACTTATTTGTATAAAGTATCATTTGTTTTATTAATATAGGTTATAAGATATAAAATATTATATATATATATATATATATATATATATATTTGCATACTTGTCATATAGATGAAAATGTACATGTGCTTATAATATAACATAATCATATGGAATAATATTTTCATGGGGTTATTAGGAAAATCATGTTTTTAATTATTGTAATTAAATAATAAACATGTTTTAAGTATTATATTTTAACAAAATTAATATAATTATATGTTTTGTCAAAAATTTTACAAATATATATATATATATAAGTCAAGCAAAATTTTGGATTATATCATAAATCATAAAACATACTATTTGCATCGAATAATATTTTATATTATGATATTTCAGTGAAATCATACCTAAAATGTGTTATCTTATATCTTTGATTAAGATATTAGTGTCAATATCATAATATTATTATAATTTATATTGAATTGTATTCACATAAATATATGGGTATGATATATATATCACAAAATTTTAATATATTATGAATATATCTCCTTTATATATTTATAGCATAACATACTGTAAGATACAGATAGGGGTTACACATACTGAGAATTTAAATGACATAAAATCATTTAGGTATAATACATGAATTGTATTATTTTAATATTTATATTATGATGTTTTCGAAGTATCATACCTGAATTGTGTTATCTTATATTAATATTAAGATGTTAATGTTAGTGTCGCAATATTATTATAATGTTACAAAATTCATATTGAATTATATTCATATAAATATATGATATATATATATATATATATAATTGGGGGAGGTTCATTTGAGAAGAAAAATTAAATTGAGAAGAAAAAGAACAAAGGGTACAATTGTAAAACACTAAATAGTTTTCTCTTATTTTATTTATTATTATCTTTGACTAATTAATTAGTCATAAAAACTATCATACTCCACACTAAAATTTTTTCTTACACACATCAAAATTTATCCTACACATTTTGAAATTTATCCTACACATATTGAAATTTATCTTACACATCTCGTAATTCATCCTACCCACCTCGTAATTCATCCTACACTTTAAATTAAATTTTTTTCTTCTTTGAAAAAATATATTTTTTGAAAATAAGTTACAAATTTAATGTAGTTAGTTATTAAAAAGGAAGACTGCCAGTTAATGATTTACCTAAGTTTACGAATATACCCTTACACTAATATTAAATACAAAAATTAAATGAAGTAAAATGAAGGATTCTTATTGGTTGAAAATTCTTCTTTTTTATTCTTACAAAAAAATTTCTTCTCATTTGAACCTTCCACATATATATTATATCATGAAAATTGATAAGACATAACATTATTAATATATCACCTATATATATATACTTTTTAAATATAGCATAACTGTAAGATACATGTTTGTGTAACACATATTGGGAATTCAAATTCGTTAAATGACAAAAAAATCATAATAGACATATTAAGATTTTATGTTCACATGATAACACATAAGATTTTAATTTCCTAACATAAATGTTTAAGATTTAGGTATTAGAAGAACACCTAAATGGCTTAAACATGTGGCTTGGCTCTGATACCACCTTCTGTCACAGCCCCCGACCCCACCCTGTGAGCGGGAGACGCGAACCAATAAGATGGTGTCGGTGTTAATTAATTTGGCAGCGGAAAGTTTCATCAGGACCGTAGCTAGGAAATATTTTTATCAGAGTTAAACACCAAAATGTTTAAAATAGATAAATGGAATAAAACCCGATTTTCATTTGTAATATTTTTATAGGGATAAACCCTAATTATTGAAAACATGATCTCCTTTTTATTTAGGTAACTTTTATAGCCACTTTTCTAAGCCTTCAGTGCTCTCCAGCTGACTTTTATTGGCTACACACTAAGTTACCTGAAACACGTTTTAAAAACATTTTATCAGCAAGAAATACTGGCGAGTACATCTCAATTTAATCAAAATAGTTTTATGACTTCACGGTTTTGAGGGCATCCGCAATTACATTTGTTTATATCTACTCAATTACTTATTCAGTACTGTCAACCTGACCTGTGGGTCATATTACCCATTGGCTAACTCTTTGTCCAATGGTAACGTTTTCCACATTTTGTATACAAAACCCCAACATAGCGGCAGTAATTGTAGAATCACAAATACTCAATTACTGTTAAGTGTAATTTAAAACATTTGAGGTTTTGGTAAAATATTTTGACTCACGAAAAGATTTACAAAAATAGAATGTACTCACATTTGTAGACTTAGGCATTCCTACAAGTTTCCTAGTAATATTATAGCTTTCTGATAAGATTATAGCTTTCTGATAATATTATAGCTTCCTGTTGCTACTCCTGGTTATTATTTATTAAATTTAAACAATGCACACGTGTTAGTAAGATAACCCAAATCACATTAACCTTACAACTCGAGACAGAACTCCAATGACTCAGTCAGGCAGAGCCTTGACATGCATTACAGAGTCCTAGATCAACCGGGTGTAACAGGAGACAGAATTCCAACGACTGAGTCGGGCAGAGCTGACATGCGTTACGGAAATTCTAAATCTATCGTGTAGAGTAATAGCAGAGTTATAGTACTTAAAACGAGGCAGAGCTTCGTTTATTAGGGGGTATTAGGCTAGAGCTTTAGCTTACAGAAGTTGAGAGAGAAATAAAGAAATTTGAACGATCTGAAATGGCTGATTCGATCCTCTTTTATAGCCTGATCGTAGGCGGGTCGCGGCCCGCGACGTCATCTCCTTCAGCTCTCGCGGCCCTCGAGGATGTCTTAAGTCGGAGAGGTTTGATGAGTCATCACACTAGTTTCGATGCGTGTCTGACACGTGGCACATGCAGTGCCCGGCAAGTAATAGGGCCTCGCGCCCCGCGAAGATCCTGGTGATCTCGCTCGCGGCCCGCGTGCGGCTTTAATACTTGTTTTTATTTGATTTTTATTAATATAAAGGTTATACGGGTTCGTTTATCGCATACGGGGTGTATTTAGGAGCGTTTAGGGGTGTTTCTCGAGGGTTGTTACATAATTTGACCTCAAGGTTGATTATATAATATTATTAAAAATATTTTGACATAACGGACTCGTCATAAACCTATTCGACTACCCTATACCGCCTATGCACATATGACTAGTTTAAGTAATATAAAATATATAAACTAGTCGAAATGGGTCAAATGATTTCAAAACTACTCTAAATCAGAATGTTTGGCTAAATATCCCGTATCCAACGACGTCGTGCACTCGAACGGGTATAAATCACATTCTATTCAGTCAAAGCTTAATCTAGCGAAACTGAACATATTCCTAAGTAACGGGTCATGTCTAAGGAACTAACCTATGACCCGTATACATTCTAACAGATAACTAATTATGTTCATTCCGGACTATAAACCCCCCCCCCCCAGATAATCGGACTTGGGTCAGTAATACTTAGACTTGCGGCTTTTGTTAAACTAAAATCATTTTCGGTTGGAAGCTAGCAAAAGGTAAATACTCTTAACTTATTTTGTTTTAAAACTTGAGGTATGCCAAATATGCCACTTGGAGCGGGTATTATATAAATGAGCCCTGTGATTGCTTATAAATATAAGAACTCGATTTAATTCGTATTACTTGATAACTGAAACAATTGAGGGTTAATGGTACCGTGTCCGGGCGTCCTGACTCATGAACTATTATGGCCATACGGAATAACGTGCTAGGGTAGGTATAACGATTGTAAGACGCGTTATTTAACTTTGGTGTTTACCTTAATCATTATAGCACTGCAAATGACCGACTTTCATCTCTGGTTCCTGATTGTATGATAAGTATTGTAAATCTGGTGACAAGATAAAATCCCAAGAAATATTAAATGATTACCTACGTGTTTCTCTATGTCTAAAACTCTTTTTGAAAATCTGTTTTTAAAACGAGTCAGTTAATTGTATTTACTAGTGAAAGTTGACGTATTTTCAAAAGATTGAATCGCAGGTATTGAACCTTGATATGAACCTTGATAGTGAAAGTTGACGTATTTTCAAAAGTATTGAATCGCAGGTATTGAACCTTGATAGTGAAAGTTGACGTATTTTCAAAAGATTGGGTCGGCTATGATAAAGACTATGAAATTTGCAACTTCTCAGCTTAAGACCTATGATGTCTAAAGCTCTTTTTATTAGATCTCGCATGTGGGCTTGTACTTGAGCGCTTATATAAATTTTATATATATTCAAACTTTTATTAAATGAATATTTTTACTCAATACTTCCCCTGCATATAACTTGTGATACTGTTATCCAATCGTCACGCTTAAACCTATCCTTCCGGGCCCACCGGAAATCGGGGTGTGACAACTGGAGACAATTCAACGTCTATATCTAATGTTATTCAAAGTAATCAGAAAGCATCATCGATGTAGATGACTCTCTAAATTGTTCTTCAACAAAACGTCAGATTGAAGATGAAAAAGATGAAACCGAGATACCACTTAAGCAACCATTACCTTTTTTTCTCTTCCCTTGAGCTACAACCACTACCTTTTATTCTCTTCTATTATATCCCTTAAGCAATCAAGTGTTTGGGATTCCTTCTCAAAAACAACTTATTAACTTGTATAAGTCATAAGTTATAACTTAGAATTTCTAACTTCTCAAAAACAAATTTTTCACACACACAAAAACAACTTAAATAAGTTAAGCCAAACACTATAAAAACGACTTATTAACTTTTATAAGTCAATAAGTTATAAGTTGCTCCACAATAAGCTAACCCAAACACCCACCAAAAGTGTTTGCTTTCCTCCTTAAAACTTTCATTCATATAAAACACGCCACATTATTTTTTTCGTGTAATTCAAAATTTTCTCACGATAGAAAATTTCAGATAATACACACATACATACAAACACATTAAAGTGGGTCCTAATGACCATCATCCTCTTCTGTCACCGGGAGCAAAAAGACCCCTTTTCCCCACCTTTCTGTTGCGAATTCTGATCCTAAATTTTTCAAGAACTTGTTCACACGCTGACATTATTCAATTCACCACCATAAATACTATACTTTCCCTCATCATTTTCTCAAAACATATTATGGCTATTTGTACACTTCTAAGCTTCATATGGTTCACTATACTACTGCTAATTCAACCAAACCCAGCTTCCGGATCACGAACACTCAGTGCCATCGTAACGAACCCTCCGCCGCTCGGGATATGCGCCTCGGCCGTAACTAAATACGGTTACAAGTGTCAGGAAATTGATGTACGGAGTCAGTTTAGTTTAGTTTACTTATAATAGTAAGTGGTTACTAACAACCGGTTATTTTGTGTTGTTAGGTGACAACGGAAGATGGGTATATATTGAGTGTTCAGAGAATTCCGGTGGGGAGACACGGTGGTGGTGGTGGTGGTGGTGGCGGTGGGAGGAGAAGACAACCGGTTTTGTTGCAACATGGAGTTCTTGTGGTAAATTTTTTATAATTTGATTTTGGTCACAAGCACACAGATTATTTGTAGGATTATGTGTTTACTTAAACGCCAAAATAATGTTTTTGTTTTTGTCGTCACACTATATTAATTTTGACAAATTATATATGTCGTCACACTTTCTTAGCATTTATATTTGTGTAGCTTAAGAAAGTATCCGGTGTTTAGTATTTTTCTTCGTATTTGATTCCTTTTCCATACTAATCACATTATTTTATTATTTAATTCCGTTCTAATTTTCTTACATTCTATAGCTTTATTGCTGTTTTTTTATATGTTTAAAAGGGTGGTACACCCCAAAATCTTATGACACACTTTTTTCCTCTCTCTCTCTCTTTCTATATTACCTACTACTACAAAACACAGTTAGGGGAATAGTGTCAGGCAGTACAAAACACAGTCAGGGGAATAGTGTCAGGCAGCTGACTGGCACTCCCCCATTGGACCAACAAGTATATTGTTTTATATTCGATTTAAAATTACGTTTTTGCCTCTGTTTAAAATTACCGTTTTGCCCCCAGCTCAAACTAAAATTACACTTTTTTCTCCATCTCAAAATTATGATTTTGCCCTCAAGTCAAAATTACGATTTCGTCTGCCACTCTCCCATTGGACCAACCAGTTTATTATTTTATATCCATTTTAAAATGACGGTTTTGCCCCCCAGCTCAAAATAATATTACACCATTGGACCAACAAGTATATTGTTTTATATTCGATTTAAAATTACGTTTTTGCCTCTGTTTAAAATTACCGTTTTGCCCCCAGCTAAAACTAAAATTACGCTTTTGTCTCCATCTCAAAATTACGATTTTGCCCTCAAGTCAAAATTACGATTTCGTCTGCCACTCTCCCATTGGAGCAACCAGTTTATTATTTTATATCCATTTTAAAATGACGGTTTTGCCCCCCAGCTCAAAATAATATTACGCTTTTGTCCCAACCTCAAAATTTCGATTTCTCCCTCGATTCAAAATAAAATTATGTTTTTTTCCCCCAGCTAAAAATTAAGATTTTGCCCTCTGTTAAAAAATGTTATTTTTCCCCGTTAAAAAAATTACGATTTCGCCCTCAGTTGAAAATTACGTTTTTTCCCCCTTCAAAATAAAATTGTGCTTTTGCCCCAAACTCAAAATTACGATTTTGCCCTCGGTTCAAAATAAAATTGTGCTTTTGCCTCCAGCTTAAAATTACGATTGTGCCCGTAGTTCAAATTTATATTACGCTGTTACCCTAGGTGCAAAATTACGAATTTGTCCCTATTAAAATTTCAAATTTTCCCCCCCTTCAAATTTACAGTACTGCCATCACTTTAGCTTTTGGCAATTTACGATTTTACCCCAGTCTAAAAATACAACTTTCCCTCAGTTAAAAATTACAATGTTGCCATTGTTTTAGTTTTTTTTTTTTTATCAAAAATATAAAAGTGTTTTGTTTTAATTGGTTGACTCGGTTTAATTGTTTTTCGTGTCAATGAGCTGCTGCCTAACACTCGCTCATTATTCGGCCACCGCCCCGCAACGCGGGCGGGGCATCTAACTAGTTTATCTATATATAGACAGAGATATAGTGAAAGGATTTACCAATGAATTTTAAGTTTATTATATATTTTTAGTTTAAGTTATCAATGTGGTGTGCAATATCATGTGTATTTCTAATGATTTCCGTCACTAAAGAAGCAATATCATGTTTATTTCTAATGATTTCCTTCACTAAAGAAAAGTTAAAAAAAATAAAAAAACAAGAGGTGAGTGCGCTCACATTTTTTTAAGCAAGAAAATTGAACACATGCATGTTGCCACATCATTGATTTTCATTTTGTCCGGGTCATTTGGTGTGTCCATATTAGGCTCCGATTTTGTCTCTATATTCACGGCCATTATCAAGCAATTTATTTCGGATTTATGCATCTTTTCATAGATATATTTAAGAAAAAACAAATTTGTTTTAGATTTAAAAAAAAAAAAATTTAAATAAAATTCCTTTTTTTTTTTAAATATTGACCAGTCAACTTTTTTATGGGCTCCATCATTGTCCTTGACCCATTTAGTTCCAAAGAACCCGTGAAGGATTTTGAGCATTTATTCAAGTCTGACACTTGGACTCAACTCGTACCAATTGCCATATTTTTACCAATAAAAATATTATTTTACCTTACTTTTCCCTCATATATATTCGAATTATGTAACATAATTTGAATGTTACAATGTAGGATGGCATGACATGGCTACTAAATTCTCCGGAGCAATCTCTAGCGTTGATCTTGGCGGATAGCGGTTTCGATGTCTGGATAGCTAACACGAGAGGAACCTCGTACAGTCGACGACATGTCTCTCTTGATCCCGATAGACCTGTACGTCCAATGTTACATTTCTTACATTCGTTTATTAGTTATTTGAAGTTGTACATTAAATAACGGTGTCATTTGGTTGCCAATTAATTGTCACATATCGTAGGAATTCTGGAATTGGACATGGGATGAAATCGCAGCTCGTGACTTGCCTGCTGTTATCGCTTATATCTTCCAACAAACGGGCCAAAAGATCCACTACGTCGGACATTCTTTGGTAAACTCTCTCACTATTTGATAAAAATAGCAACATGTAGCATAGTTTTAGCTATGACACTTATGTCTGTTACTTATGGTTCTTGTAACTCCAATTGTAGCGAAAGTTACCCCCTTTTTAAGTTGGACCATTTTCTAATACGCTTTCTAGTGTCACTAACTCTTTTATAAGCTATTTATGCACTCAAGTTCTATCATGATGCTTAATAAATAGAGGTGGTTTTGTACTACTTTATGCACTAAAGTACACACACCTAAAGAGCAAGTACACAACTGTATGATATTATCTTGCACCCATTGTAGGGAACTTTGATTGCTTTGGCAGCTTTCTCAGAGGGTAAACAAGTTGACAAGATGAAATCGGCTGCATTGTTAAGCCCGATCGCGTACTTGAGCCATATGACCACCGCACTCGGTGTTGTTGCTGCCAAAGTCTTTGTTGGCGAGGTATGTTTGATGTATCCATTAACACATTTTCCATATCACAAGCAGCTCACAATTTAGCTAAAAAACTTTAAATTTCTCTTCAGGTTACTATAGTGTTTGGTCTTGCTGAGTTCAATCCAAAAGGGTAATTAAAACACCTCAGTTTCACTTTCTTATTCTTTATCAATATATACACATAACATGTTATAAACATATTGTTTTGATTTCTCTATAAAATGCGCAGGGATGATGTGAGCCGGTTCCTGAAAGGCCTATGTACTGATCCAAAGGTTGATTGTTACGACTTAATGTCCGCCCTTACAGGTAGATTACGTTTGGACCGTATAAGTATCGGTAAATTCAGTTAAAGATTATATTATGTTTGATATATATCGTGGTTATTTCAAAGGTAAAAACTGTTGCCTCAACGCCTCCACTGTAGACGTGTTCTTAAGAAGCGAGCCACAGTCTACCTCGACAAAGAACTTGGTTCATTTAGCTCAAAGTAAGTATTTTTTAACGAATATGAATCGTTTATTTAAAGTGGCTGAAAGGATCAATAAAACCCAATATTTGCAGCTGTTAGAGATGGTGTTTTGGCTAAGTATGACTATGGAAATCCTGCCTTCAACATAGAACACTATGGCATGCCAATGCCTCCTATTTATAACCTTTCAAACATCCCAAAAGACTTCCCTTTGTTCATCAGCTATGGAGGCCAAGACGCGCTTTCAGACCCTAAAGATGTCGCAAATTTGCTAGATGATCTCAAGTTGCATGATGAAGGGAAGCTTAGCGTGCAATATATCAAGGAATACGCTCATGCTGATTTTATCATGGGTGTAACGGCTAAAGATGTTATTTATGACAAAATCATCTCGTTCTTTCAACGAAACCAATAGAGACATTGATATTGAATGTAACATTTTGCCCTCTAATGACAATAACTGATCATTTAGCATACGCCAAAATCATCATTTGATAATCGGAAACACAAAAAAGTACGAATGCTGTATTTTAGCGTAAATTTCAGGTAAAAAGGATTATGCCCGCAAACTAGGAATTATCAGTTGATCACTTTTTTGATAATAAAGTAACAGAAAGCTATACCAGTTTCATTAATTATAAGTTTCAAAGGCAAGCAAACTCTTTTTACAGGGCTAAAAGATTTTGCTTAGGCTGCAATTCAACTACTTGTCTATTGGTTATAGTGTTACACAAGTATGTTGGAATAGTAATGAAGTTACAACTATACCAGGAATGACAGCACAAATCACCATTCCAAGTTTCCAACCAACTAATCCAAGGGGCAAATTGGTAAAATAAGGTTATGATATGCTTATACATTTGGTACAAGTTTGTAGTATATATACATACCATGTTTAGTTGGTTCCATACACAAATCATTCAGTCAAACAAAATGGAGAAAGGTGCATATAACATGTTATTGTTCGTTGGTTGTGTCGTAATGTTGCTAATGTTATCGACACAAGGCTCAGCCGAGCAACATATCGTTGGAGGGAAACAAGGGTGGGACCAATCGACAGATTTTGACACTTGGGCGTCGGGTCAAACTTTTAAGGTCGGCGACACACTTGGTAAGCTAAAGTATCTTTGGTATTAAACCATTCGCAATGGATTGGTCTCTTAATTTTCCATAGTAGTTGTTACGTCAGTTTAATTGCGTAGAAGTGGTGTTCAACGAATCAAAATTCAAGTCACTCGGTTAATAGGATTGAGTTATTTGATTTTTTTTTTTTATTTCGAATTTGGACTTCGGGTTGGTTGGATTCGATTTGAATTTAACGAAAAAAATTAACTCCATTATAAAACTGTTGAATTTCTTTTAACATAAAAAATACAAGTTAATGAAACGAATTGAAACATCAAAATGGCATACTACCAAAATCTAAATTGTTCAATATTAGGGTTCATACTTCTAGACTTCCCATCGTTTTTCATGAATGGCTGATAGTCTGATAAGGCCGGAGGGTGTGGGGGGCACCATACCCGCCACCTCAGCCTCTATAGCGCCCCGGGCGCTATACACCCACACCCTCCATGTTAAGGAGGGGCGCCATACTTCACTCGCCAACATGGTAACGAGAGGAGAAGGGGGTATCAAGTGGGGCCCACGTGTTTGCACCAATCAAATTTTTTTTTCTATAGCGCCCCTAGGGGTTATCACCACACCCTCCATGTTAAAGGGGGGGGGGGGGGGGTTATAAAGCCCACTTGGCTGACGTGGCGCCTACGTGGCGCTGAGGTGGCGCTTATAAAGCCCCAAGGGGTTATCCCACACCCTCTAGCCTAATGATGTTAGATTTAGGTATTTGCTTATTGGGTAAGATTAGTGGTGCACAAATCGGGTTTTTTGATGCCCGGTTCCGGGTACGACCGGGTTCTACAAAATCAGGTATTGAGAATACCCGAGTCGGGTCCAGGTCCGAGTTTTATACCAAAAAAGTATACCCAATATACCCGGGTTTGGGTAGGGTCCGGGTCGGGTTTTCTAATACCTGGGTATTATAATACCCTATTTCCAGGTTTGGGTATGGATTGGGTAGGATTCGAGTATGCATCGGGTAGGGTTCGGGTATTGATCGGGCATTCATTTTTTTGCATAAAATATAGAAATATAAAATGCAAAACATTTTTATTTCATATAACATAGAAATACATGACACCTAAATAATCATAGAACCAGGTCGAATAAGATGATGAACATAGATAGCTTCGAATAACTTGATTGTCTTCTTTTATTGTTCGCCAAAATACACTTTCTGACGGCTATATAGTTGTTACCAGGGTATTGGAAAACCCGACCAGGTAGTGAAAAAAACCGGCACCGGGTATTGAAAACCGGTTCTCGGTATTTCCAAAAACCGGTTGCGGGTTTTCATAAAAACAGGGTATGGTGAAACCCGTGTTGAAAACTGGTATAAAAAAACCGGTTCCGGGTTCGGGTTTTATATCAGAAATGCATACCCGACCCCTACCCTATGGGTAGGGTCCGGTTCGGGTATAAAAAAACATGGTTTTTTTTTGTCCGGGTCCAGATTCGGGTTTTTTATGCACCACCAGGTAAGATACTAGATTTAGGTAACTGCTAATTGGGTCAGATACATGGAATTGGGTATTTGGATGTTAGAATATTTTTGAAAATGGGTAATTGCTAATTGGTTTAGGTCTTTCTTTATTCTATTCAATTCACCAACCCAAGCTTCAAAGTTAAAAAAAGCAATTTTTATGTATATGTATCTTTTTTTTTAACGACAAATTTCTTTTATTCTCTGCCGTCTGCGGGACGTGAAACCAAGACCTCCCCCTCCCAAAGTGTTTAAAGGCTTTGCCTTTCCCAATTGACCACCACCCCATTGGTTTATGTATATGTATCTAAAAATTAAAATTATTTACTTGATTTTGAATTTCGAATCGAGTCGAAATTACAAATTCGAAATTTTTTTTTTTTTGGAAAATGTGAGGATCATTACCTAGCTGCGAAATTGCAACCCATAAGAAAATTACAATAGAGTGGCAATAAACTAGCAACAAGTTATACCGCAAGCCTCTTTTGAATAACAAAACCATATAAGCAATAAGGTGGTTTGAAAATGAAATTTGAATTCAATTCGATTTGAATTTTGAGTTCATCTTTTGTATAGGATGAAATAGGCAATAGTGTGGTTTGTCCTGGGTGTCTATGTTATTGCAACATTCCTCCTTCTACACCCGTTATGGATGATACTTTTATAAAACGTCAGGTTACTTGCAAATGATACTTTTATAACGTTATTTAATGGTTATATTGTTGGTTTTTTTTCCTTTTTGGATAGTATTCAACTATAGTCCAATGCATAGCGTTGCGGAGCTTGGTAGCGAGGATGAATACAAGAAATGCGATGTGGGATCAGCTACGAATTCAATGAGCGATGGAAATAGTGTGGTGAAGTTAACAAAGGTTGGGACACGATACTTCGCATGTGGTACATCTGGACATTGCGATCAGGGTATGAAGGTGAAGATCACTACGGTCTCAGCTTCTTCTTCAGGTTCATCACCATCCACACCTTCTTCTTCAGGTTCATCACCATCCACACCGACTTCAACCTCGGGTGTCATATGTGTTTCGGGATCATTTGTATTTTTAGCTTCGATTTTGGCGATGAGCGTTTTAATGCACAACTTGTTTTAAAGATAAAAACATATGGATATGATATGAGGATCTCCCTGTTTGTTTTGATGCCTAATTAATATTGTTTATGATTGAATAAGTGAGTTATGTTTTTCATTAATAAGAATCAATACAAGATACATATATATAGACAAGAATGTTACACTAAGCCACCTCAAGATTACTAAACTAGACAATACAGTATCAAGTATTATATTATCTAACACCCCCCCCCCCCCCCACCGCAAGCTGAATGGTGGAGAACCAATGCGAAGCATTGTTGAAAAATATTGAATTGAGAACTCGGAAGACTATTTGTAAAGATGTCAACCACCTGAAACTTGGTCGGAACAAATTTAGTAAATAATTTTCCCGCAGCCACTAGTTCACGCAAGAAGTGATATTCAAGATCTATGTGTTTCGCCCTTTTACGTGACACTGGATTTTGAGTGAGGAAGATGGCATTTTGATTGTCACAAAGAATGGTTGGTCTGTTTGGTGGTAAGGCATGAAGTTCCTGACGAAGATGTGTTAACCATACAATTTCTGCAGCAGTGTTTGCCATAGCCAGATATTCGGATTCACAACTAGATCTAGCCACAGTTGGTTGCTTTTTGCCACTCCATGAAATAAGGTTGCCACCCAAGAATGTAGAATATCTATATGTAGAACGTCTAGTTTCCAAGCATCGAACCCAATCGGCATCAGAGTAACCAAGTAACGATGTATGAGTGGGTCGACTATAATGTAAGCCAAAGGCAATTGTACCCTTGAGATAGCAAAGAATGCGTTTGACTTCCTGAAAATGAGCAGTGGTTGGAGCATGTAAAAATTGACTGACTTGATTCACAGCATAAGCAATATCATGTCTCGTGATCGTTAAGTATTGGAGAGCACCTACTATGGACCGATAAAGAGTAGCATCTGGAAATAAGTCACCTATAGGGAAAAAGGAAACAAAGGTGCTTAAAGGTGTTGGTGCAAGTTTTGCATCCAACATCTTTGCACATGTTAAAATATCTAAAGTATATTTAGATTGGTTTAACAAAAGACCATGTGAAGTGTAGGTAACCTCCAATCCCAAAAAGTAATTGAGTTTCCCAAGGTCTTTTATGGCAAATTCGTTGTTTAGGGTGGATACAAATGCCGTTATGGTGGATTGTTGGTTTCCAGTCAGAATGAGATCATCTACATAGACAAGGAGATACATAACGCATGAGTCACGTTTGTAAATGAATAATGAGAGATCTGCTTGACTACAGGAAAATCCGTTGTTTGTGAGAAACACGCTTAAACGATGAAACCAAGCCCTAGGTGCCTGCTTTAGACCCTATATAGCTTTATTTAGCTTTCAAAGGTGATTTGGAAACTAGGGATCAATAAAGCCCTTAGGATGTTCCATAAAGACACTTTCAGTAAAATGTCCATGCAAGAAAGCATTGTTGACATCTAATTGATGGAGCTTCCAACTGTTTATAATAGCTAAGGCAATAATGGTGCGGACAGTGGCGACTTTAACCACCAGGCTGAATGTATGAGAGTAATCAAGGCCAGGAACTTGAGTGAATCCCTGAGCAACAAGTCTTGCTTTGTAACATTCGATTGACCCATCGGATTTAAATTTGGTTCGAAACAACCACTTGGAACCAACCACATTTGCATGCGTTGGACGTGGAACAAGAGTCCATGTTTGATTCTTATAAAGAGCATTAAGTTGTTCTTTCATAACTCGAATCCATTTTGTGTCTTTTGATGCAGCATGGTATGTTGTGGGGGGTCAGTGGTTGCGAATAAGGTCCGATGCATAGGTAGGTTGGACGTATGGGCCAAATATACACGATGGCGTGGTTTGAAAATGCCCGATTTTGCGCGAGTAATCATAGGGTGGGATGGGAGTGGTGGTGGAATAGGAGGAGGAGTAGCAATGATAGGTGAGGGGGTCAACTGTGACAAGAGAGCTGGTAGATGAGTCGAGTGAGGAGGGTGGAGTGGCAGTGGGTGTTGAGGTTGTAGAGGAGGGTGTTGAGGAATTGTTAGGAGGGGTGGGGTTGTGTGATAATCAGTTGGTAGGTGTAGGGCCAAAGGAAAAAGGGTTTAAAAGGATTGGGCTTTGTGGCAAAGTATCAGGTGGAGTTAGGTTGAATGTTGTAGTTGGTCGCGATAGGAGATGTGGGCTGATAGGTTGAGCTTTGTCAGGTTTAGGAAATATTTGGTGAGGTGTGGCTGGTAAAAATGGAATAGTGATCATTGATGGAACAGTGTTAATTGTAGGTGAGGAGGAATTATTTTGATTAGATTTTTGTTTAGTGGAAATATTTGTGTGGGGAGTAACATTAGAGGATGTATCTAGAAAACTTGACACCTCGAGAGTATTGATGGGCGACGACGTGGTAGTGGTGTCTAGAGGGAAAGAGTGTTTGTCAAATCGAGCATGTCGTGTGATATATATCCGAGAAATGCACGGGTCGAGACACCTGTACCCTTTATATTTAGTGCAATAACCAAGAAAAATGCACGGGATGCTCCTAGGAGATAATTTATTTTGGGCATAATCACGGAGAAACGGATAGACCCGACAACCAGACGATCGAAAGAAGCATAGTTTGGTTTGTGTTTATATAATATTTTGAAGGGTGACGTTTGATTCAATAAGGTTGATAGTAAATGATTTATTATAAATACGGAAGAGGAGAAGGCATCAACCCAATATTTTGTGGGAAGTTTGGCTTGAAATAACATTGCTAAATATAATAACCCTAAAGAAAACCGACATCCTCATAAATTTTCCGACACCCTAAAAATATTTAAAATATCCCTATATGTCCCCAAAAACACCCCATACGTAAAAACGGACCCCGAATACCTTTTATATTATTAAAAATAATTAAAAATGAAATTTTTGGGCTCTCGCAGGGCGCGTAAGCTACCCTTTGAGCCTACGCGGGCCGCGAGCGATCGAAAACGCGGTGACACCCGGTGATGACACGTGTCATCATTGTGGCGAAGCTAGTCGATGACCCGGATGAGCTAAACCCTACCCGACCTAGTACGCGGGCAGCGTAGGCCTTAGCCTACTCTTACGCAGCCCACGTAAGACTCAAAATCAGCCCCTATAAAGCTAGAGCTCGGGCCTTCAGTCGAATTCGCTCAAATATTTCTTTCTTTCTCTAAATTTCATGTAGTATACTCTATACTCGGGTCTAATACCCCCTAAATAGCGATGTTCTGCTCCGTTGTAAGTATCATAACCCCTGGATACGTATTAGATACTCTGTCTGATTGATTTAGGGTTCCGTAACGACTGTCGTGGTTCTGCCCGACGTAGTCGTTGGAATGCCGCCTCGGGGAGGGTATTGCTAATGTTAAAATGGGTTATTATACTAACACGTGTGCATTTGTGTAAATTATAGATTGTCACCAGGAAACCCTAAAGGATAATCTAAGACAGCAATGTGAGTAATCTCCTTTTTGCAAATTGTTTTTACAGAACCTCACTTAATTAATTATATATTAAACAGTTATTGAGTATTTATAAGGATACAATTATCGTCGGTATGTTGAGGTTTTGTATACAAAATTAGTTACTGCCTTGCGAGGAGTAACTTTTCCACAAGTCGGGCTTGACAGTACCGTGGGTGGTAATTGGTATGACTTGGAAACAAATGTAATTGCGAGACCGCACTCAATACTGTACAATGGATTTTATTTAAACTTGATTAAACTGGGATTCACTCACCAGTATTTCCCACTGACAAAATGTTTTTAAACGCGTTTCAGGTAACAAAATGTGAAAGCCAAATAGAAGCCAGCTGGATAGCACTGAAGGCTTGGAAAAGTGGCAATAAAGTTACCTAAAAAGAAATATATGTTTTTATTAAATAAAAATAGGATTTATTCCTATGAAAATATGTGTACTTAAAACTTGGGTTTTATCCCATGTGTTTAATATTATGAAAGTGTGGTATTTTACTTTGATAAAATATTTCCTAACTACGGTCCTAATGAAAATTCCGCTGCCAAAATTAGACAATACCAGATACCATCGAAACAGGCCGCGGCCGTCCGTTCCTGTATTTGAATAGGGGGACGGGGGTTGCGACAGAAGGTGGTGATGTGTGCAAAATGCAACATATAAATTACATCAATTGTGGCATAAAACTAACCCTTTTTTAGTACTCATGTTGGAAAAAGTGGGTTTTTGTCTTCCTTTTGTATTTTCAGGATTAAACGAGCTCAAATAAACAAAAGAAGCAAAAAGGCAGCTAAATCTAACATAAATACAAGAAAAGGAACAAACGTGGCATGCCCGGACTCCCTGACAGCATCTTCCCAAGCAAAGCAAAACAAGAGAACAGAAGGCTGAACACGCCCCGTGCTCAATGAGCACGGGGGCGTGCCCAAGTGTCAGCAGAAAAAACAAAGTTGTAGAAGCTTCTATCACCCACCACGGGGGCGTGCCCAGCGGACACGGGGCCGTGGTCAACTCTAAGATTCGCAGAATCTGAGGAAATCTTGATAGTACAGATACGCTTCTGCACACGGGGGCGTGGTCAAATAATGCAGACAAACTGCAGTTAATGAAGAAAGAGAAGGAAGGTGGACACGGGGCCGTGCCCGAGCCTCTGTTCAGCATATAAATAGGGGTACTTGGCTCATTTGCAAACCATCCCTCGGCACACCACCTCTCTCACACTTCACCCACCACCCACCGCCATCACAACACCATCATCCATCGTCCATCGTAGAGTGTGTGGGTCGTCTCGGGATCCAAGATTGATCGTAAGAGTTCTTGACAATCAAAGGCCATGTTTGCCTAAGTCTCTTACATCACTTGGTGAAGACAAGTGTCTAGTGTAATACTTTTTATTTTTAATCTTTTCGCACGTTTTACTTGGTTATGTATTAATGACTTTAATAACTAGTTTCTTATGTTGAAGGTGATTCTTCCTTATCGTTTTTCCGTGGTGTAACACCCCGTGTTTTCACAAGTGAAAGTCAAAGTCAAGGTCAAAGTAAACGACCGATTTCGCGCAACTTGACTTGTAGAAATGTCCTTATTTTATTTATATTATGTGGAGTAAGTGTCGTTCATTGCAATAATCGATGAGTATTAATCATATTTCAATCGACCTACGACTGTGAACTATAGGAAGTAACAATGCGATAAAGTTAATCAACAAACAATCAAGCTATGCTAATCGAATCGACGTCGAATCGCAACTCGAACTATGTATTTTACTTATTGTTTATACGTGTGTGCGTGCCTTACGTGTTACCTGTGCATGTTTATTTATGTTATGTTGTGATAATCAAGCGAACTCAATCGAAACTCGAAATCTAACTCGAAATATCGTCAAACTCGAACTCGAATCATGATCATGATAGATAGTGGAGAATAGATTACGCAAGGTACGAAGTAGTTAGGACTAAAAGTAATTTGACTAGGAAACCCTATCGAATCGCACGCAATCGGAACCGAAACGCCAAAACTCGTCACACCAAACACATCACCCAGGCGCCATCCGCACTGATAGGCCAATCCGCACGGACAAGCTATCCGCACGGATGACCAATCCGGGTGATGTGCAATCCGGACGAACGGTACTTTCCTCTTTTAGCATCCTATAAATACACGGGTCACTCTCCAAACTTTCCACTTTTGGCAAGTGGCGTCCGACCAGCACACTTTCTTCATCTTTCCTTAGATTTCTCTCAATCCAGGTAAGATCTCGCCCTAAATCTTGTACTTTCTTGATCTATACGCACTTCTACACCTTCCTATCTTTTAAACATTAACTTTTAACTGGGAAATCATCGAGATTTGAGGTATTCTAGGATGACGTCATCATGAAGTTCCCATGAACTTCAAGACTGACCTCATTCCACCAAGAATAACTCGGATCTGAACGGTTTCCACAAGATTTCACAAACAACTTCACATAAATCTGAACTTTTCAAAGAATAAAAGAGTTGAAAGGAATAAACACAAGTTTCTCCTTCTTTTACACTCAAAAACGATAAGAATCGGATTAGTTCTAGCCTTCTACTCAATGTTAGTGATGCACTAGTCCTAAATCCGGATTCTACCCGAGACACCCGATTTCGGGTTAAACCAGAATGACCATTCTGAGCCGCCGACCGGCCCAGCTAGGGTGATTCCTGGCCGGCTTAGTCACGCGGGTAAGAATACAATTCCAAAGGATTGACACGTAATCAGAACATCTCGATAGAACAATAAAAGCAACCAAGAGTAGACGAATGGAACAACCGGAACGAGATGCTGTCCGGACGGACTGAAGTCCGCACGGACTGATGTCCGCACGGACAGGATGTCCGCACGGACAGGATGTCCGCACGGACAGGATGTCCGCACGGACAGACTATCCGGACGGGTTGCCATCCGGACGGACTACACTTGGGACCCATATCCAAACAAGGTTTGAGTATCGACGAATGAATAATCCGCACGGAGGACCCTCTGAATGGATTACTCTTCGGATCATGAAATACTAAGACCTTAAACAATTTCCAACACGTTGTCCGCACGGCCTACTATCCGGACGGATTGTCGTTGTCTGCACGGACAGACTATCCGGACGGGTTGTAGTTATCCGCACGGACAGACTACCCGGACGGGTTGTAGTTATCCGCACGGAAGGACTATCCGGACGGATTTCACCAACTTCATCAAGTGACTCACCATTTAAGTTGTTGTCCGCACGGACAACCATCCGCACGAATCGTCATCCGCGCGACCGACTTGAAGGGTAAGAGAACTTAAATGTTTTCTAAATACTACAATGAAAACTTCAAAGGACAAGCCATCATACACAAACACATCTCCCCCATAGGAAGAAATAATCCACTCGAATAGTCATCCGCACGGACAAGCTGTCCGCACGAATGACCAACCGAACGGATTAATTATTCGCACGGATTGCTGTCCGCACGGATGACCTTCCGTACGACCAGCCATCCTGCCCACTCTCACCCTGTATTGTTTTACGCGCCACTTATCGCTACGCTATCGAATCTATTCAGGCTAACCGTACTCGCTAAAAGCGCTCCCTTCAATTCATTAATCGCTGTGAGTATACTCGATCCCTTTTTGCTTTAAGCACTTTTGGGTGTTACATACGTTACGAATATTCAAACTACAACTATCACACTACTCAAACTATTTGAACGCTAACCGTTAATGCATGTATTACGTGGCTTATGAACGCTTGTTTGTTATGTTTACACATGGAATGCTGTCTAACTGCCTTAGCAACGATAGTACTATAGTTTGGACTCAGCACCCGTTCACACGGGGGTTGTTAAGGATCTTTTACTTGCATGGGTTACTGTGGTAATCATGTATTGCGAACTGCCTCGGGCAGTCAACCTGCAGTCATTGGTGTCGATGGATCTATGTCGATAACTAACGTGCTTCATTTCACTATGTGTACGTGCTGGTTATGCGTAAACGAATTCGAACTCTATATGCTATTATCAAACTTGTATGCTCACCTTTACATTTTATGTATTGACTTTATTTTAACGTATGTGACAGGTGCTTAGGATGCATGTGTGGTAGGAATTGGAAGCTAGAATAAAGCTTTAGAGCCCAACAAATAGTTGTCTGTGGATAACGAATTAGGGGTCTCTAGAAGCAGATAAACAATTGCTGTCTTATTTAAATCTGAGTCGTCGGAACAGAATATTTGTCTTGATGTTTGTCTGTAATAATTATTTGACTATTTGAGACATGGTATGGGACATGTTAATTTAAATTGAATGGTAATGATAGTTGTTATGGAAACTTCTGGACAATCTGTTTCGCTCAGTGCCATGCCCCGATGATTCCGCCATCGGTTGGGGTGTGACAGATTGGTATCAGAGCCATAACTATAGGGAATTAGGCAAGACTCGACCTGGTCCGGGTCGAAGTCTTAGATACCTAGACTATAGTTAAGAACCAGCAGACCGACTTGTGCATAACCAGTAGGGATTACGCACGAGCTTACTTCTCGTTATTCTCGCTTATTCTACACTCTCACTGCACTCGAATTTTCAACTAAAAGTGGGCAATAAGGTCGAGAATAGGTGTGAAAACCGCAAACTCCCGACTAAAGTTGCTTACTCAGCTCGCATTTTAACTACAAACGAGGAGAATTAAGCCAAATCAGGAGTGAAATCCATATTTTGATGAATAATTTCCTCTATTTTATCAAAGCAGGGACGAAGTTGTTAAGCCAGGGGTGAAACCCTAACCTTGATGACTTGTTCCGCATCTTTTACAAAACTCACCCCAAGGTATCGACGGACTCCAATGACCTGAAATCTTGATATGACTAACGGAAAAGGTGCCAAATGTCCAAGAATCGAGGCAAAAACACAGTTCCGTGGGTCAGCCAAGAATGACAAGTCCTTGTGAATAGTTGAACCACCTTGGGTAGTCGAAGTCCACTAGCCGCGGACGACCTACCTCTCGATTTTTAAGCATTTCAAAGATAATTTGCCGATTTTATATGTGTTTTATGTGTCATTTCTCATTTATGTGCTTATTTTGACTCCCAAACGATTGCGTAACGACACGTTCAACATGCGAAATCCGTGAACGTGCGTGACCAAACACACTAGATGTACAACTTACCATAAATCTTGTTAGGTCCCGGTTTTGACTCCGAAACGATTGCGAACCGAACATGTGACGTGCGAAATCCGTACACGAACGAGACCGAACACACGAGACATAATTATAACTGTGATTCTTTGATAGATCTGAAAACGTACAAGAAACGTGAATCACCTTTTGCCTTTCTCTCTAGTTTCTCTCCCTAGCTTACATTACGCTATTTTCGAACGATCGCAGACTTGGAATGATTGGTTCCTGTTTTCTGATTGCCTCTATTGGTTAAATGCGTATGTGTTTCTTTGCTTCCGTGCTTACGTGCTTAGGGACAAACGCCTTGCTTCCATCATCGCGAAAAGTGTAGCAAAGGCCGTGAGTGATGTTTATGAGAATGCCAGCAAATCATCCGAGGAATCGAGAACCGAAGCTCCTAAGACTGCCACAAGGCCTTTCAGTTTCAAGCAATTCAAGTCGTGTGGGCCAAAGGAATTCACTGGCAAAGGAGGTCCCACTGCACTATTCCACTGGTTTGATTCCAATGAGGTTACTCTGCGATAGAGTGGTTGCCCTGATGACCTTCGAACTCTGAATGCTACCGGCGTTTTCCAGTCCCGAGCACTAGACTGGTGGACGGCCGAGAGGAACAAGCGAGGGAACGATGCAGCCTACGGTCTGTCGTGGGACGAGCTCAAGGAAGTTATGCTAGAGGAATTCTGCCCTCCTCACGAACGTCAAAAGCTGGAAGATGAATTTTGGCACATACAGCAAAAGGATGGTGACAATGCTGGCCTCACTGCTCGTTTCAAACAGCTCAGCATTATCTGTCCCGATCAAGTCAAGACTCCCGACATGACCATCAAGAAGTACATTCGAGCTTTGCCCGACTGCGTTGCTGATTTCGTGCAAGCGGCTAAGACTACAACGATCGAGGAAACTTATCTGTTGGCCGCTGAGATCAACGACAAACGGGTTAAGGTTGGTGTCTGGGATAAGACTTCGAAGCATCTGCATCAAGCTACTGCTGCTCCACCAACTGCTGAACCCACCTCATCAAGCAACAAGAGGAAGAACAAGAGAAAGAACAGCTCCACCAACAAGAACTGTGCGATCACTGCTGCACCGATTCAAGCTGTACCCGCCCAACAGCGTCAAGTAGCGGCGCTTGTGGCCAATGCACCGCCTGCCAAGCGTGCCTACACTGGACCACACCCGCTCTGCCCTACTTGCACCTACCACCACCCGACTGCTATTCAATGCCGCTTCTGTGCTCATTGCAACGTATACGGCCACTTTACTGCCAACTGCCGTATTCGTCAAGCTCTTGCCAACCAAGCCCTACTCACTGCCCCATAGGGTCAACAAGCTCCTCCGGCACCCGCAGTCAAAGCCAGAGCCTGCTTCGCGTGTGGCGACCCGAACCATTTCGCCAACGTGTGCCCAAACAGGGTCGTGAAACAAGAACCCCAACAGCAGCAACCGCAGCAGCAACAACAACAGCAACAACAGGCCGCACGTGCCAGAACTTTCAACCTCAACGTGCATCAAGCTCAGGCTGAAAACAACGTGGTCAATGATACGTTTCTTGTGAATGGTATTTATGCTTCATGTTTGTTTGATACCGGAGCCGATAATTGCTTTGTGTCGCTCGAATTTGAGAGACTCCTTATTCGTAAACGTTCCAAACTATCCTCGACATTCGATGTTGAAGTCGCTACCGGAAGAACCATCACTGTCAATTCTGTTCTTCGTGATTGTACTCTTGAGCTCAACAATCACATCTTTTCGATCGACCTTATTCCGATGCAACTCGGAAGCTTTGACGTCATAATAGGCATGGACTTCCTTCGTGAAAACCATGCTGAAGTTGTATGCTTCGACAAGATGATTCGATTCTCGCTCGCGAATGGTGACTTATTGTGCGTATATAGCGATACTACTTCGAAGGGGCTCAAGATTATGTCATGCCTGCAAGCCAGCAAGTATCTCTGTAAGGAATACAAGGATTTCTTGGCTAACATCGTAGTAGCGGAGAAGGAAGAGAAAGAGAAGAAGGAAGTGAAAAACGTTCCAGTGGTTCGAGAATTTCCTAATGTTTTTCCAGAGGATCTTCCCGGACTACCGCCGAGTCGTGATATCGACTTTCGTATTGACCTCATTCCTGGAGCAAATCCTATTGCCAAAGCTCCTTAGCGACTCGCACCGTCAGAAATGCGCGAACTCTCAACCCAACTCCAGGAATTACTTGAAAAAGGCTTCATTCGCCCGAGCACCTCTCCTTGGGGCGTGACAGTCCTTTTCGTCAAAAAGAAGGACGGGTCGTTCAGGATGTGCATCGACTATCGAGAATTGAATAAGTTAACTATCAAGAACCGCTATCCTCTGCCTCGTATCGACGATTTATTTGATCAACTACAAGGCGCTACGTGCTTCTCGAAGATCGATCTACGTTCAGGATATCATCAGCTACGTATTCAAGAGGAGGATATACCCAAAACCGCGTTTCGCACTCGATATGGCCATTATGAATTCGTTGTCATGCCTTTTGGTCTAACAAATGCACCAGCGGTTTTCATGGATCTGATGAATCGCGTGTGTAAACCATATCTCGACCGTTTCGTCATCGTATTCATCGACGATGTCTTGATCTATTCCAAATCGAAAGCCGAACACGCGCAACATCTACGTTTGGTTCTCGAGTTACTCCAGGGGAACCGACTCTATGCCAAGTTCTCCAAGTGCGAATTCTGGTTAGGGGAAGTTCAATTTCTGGGTCACGTTGTTAATAGTCAGGGTATTCACGTCGATCCTGCGAAGATTGAAACAGTCAAGAGTTGGGTTACGCCTAAGAACCCATCTGAAGTCCGTTCATTTCTCGGACTAGCGGGCTATTATCGACGATTTATCGAAGGATTCTCGAAGATTGCTGTACCACTTACTTCTCTCACCCATAAAGACCAGCCTTTTGTTTGGGGAACTAAACAAGAGTCTGCCTTTCGTACCCTTAAACACATGCTTTGCAATGCTCCTGTTCTCACATTGCCCGACGGAAACAATGATTTCATTGTCTACTGTGATGCTTCCAACCTTGGTCTTGGTTGGGTACTCATGCAATGGGACAAGGTCATAGCTTACGCATCTCGTCAGCTCAAAATCCACGAAAAGAACTATATAACCCATGATCTCGAGCTAGGCGCGGTTGTTTTTGCATTAAAGATTTGGCGACACTACCTGTATGGTACCAAGTGTACGATCTTCACCGATCATAGGAGCCTACAACATATCTTTAATCAGAAGGAACTTAATATGCGTCAACGCCGATGGGTAGAACTTCTCAACGATTACGACTGTGAGATTCGTTATCACCCAGGCAAAGCAAATGTTGTTGCCGACGCACTTAGCAGGCGGAGTTATTTGCTCAGCACTCGTAATGTTCAAGCCCAGCATAACCTCGAAGCTCTCATCCGCAACGCTCAACACGCATGTTTTAACGAACGCACCTTTAAGAGAGAAAGAATCTACCACGATGGAGCCCAGCTCGTTAGCAAGTCAAACGGGATATTCCACTTTCTAGACCGAGTTTGGATTCCCAAGCGAACCAATTTGCGACAGATTATCATGGACGAAGCCCATAAATCCCGCTACTCTGTTCATCCCGGTGCTGACAAAATGTACCAGGATCTTCGTTATACGTACTGGTGGCCGAGTATGAAAAGGGATATCGCTCTCTACGTCGGAAAATGCCTAACTTGTGCTAGAATCAAGGCCGAACACCAAAGACCCTCTGGCTTACTCGAACAACCATCAATTCCCATGTGGAAGTGGGAAAGTATAGCCATGGACTTTATAACCAAGCTACCGCACACGTCATCAGGTCACGACAGCATTTGGGTTGTAGTCGACCGATTGACCAAATCAGCTCACTTTCTGCCAATACGAGAAGACTACAAGGTGGAACGATTAGCCCGAATCTACACCGACGAGATCATTTGTAATCATGCGATGCCTCGTGACATCATCTCTGATCGTGATGCTCGGTTTACTTCACGATTATGGGAAACGTTTCAAACGGCACTCGGTACAACGCTTAATCTAAGTACCGCTTTCCACCCTCAAACCGACGGTCAGACTGAAAGAACGATCCGTACTCTTGAAGACATGCTCCGTGCGTGTGTTTTAGACTTCGGTGGTAATTGGGATAAACACCTGCCGTTAGTCGAATTCTCGTATAACAATAGCTACCAGGCTAGCATCCAAATGGCACCTTTCGAGGCATTATACGGAAGAAGATGCCGATCGCCTATTGTGTGGCACGAGATCGGTCACTCGCAACTAACCGGTCCAGAGCTACTACAAGAAACGACCGACAAAATTTTCCAAATTCGAGACAACCTAGCGAAAGCTCGGGATCGACAGAAAGTTTACGCCGATAAAAAGCGCAAGCCCCGTGAGTTTGGCGTTGGTGACTACGTACTCCTAAAGGTATCACCTTGGAAGGGTGTAGTCCGATTCAGCAAGAAAGGGAAACTCGCGCCTCGATATGTTGGACCTTTTAAGATTCTGGAAAGGATCGGAAAAGTCGCCTAGAGACTCGAATTACCGGAGGAACTTAGTAACGTCCACCCGACTTTCCACGTGTCAAACCTCCGAAAGTGCATCGCCGACCACGATTTGCATGTCTCTCTAGACGATCTACAAGTGAACGAAACATTACACTTCGTGGAAAAGCCTGTCGAAATCACGGACCGCCAAACCAAACAGCTCAGGCGCTCACGCATTCCTATTGTGAAAGTCCGATGGGAAGGCAAACGAGGCGCAGAGTTCACTTGGGAACTCGAAAGAGACATGAAGACTAAGTACCCACAGTTGTTCCAGGAGAAAGTCTACATAGAGAAAGTCCTCACGTGATTCATGACGGTTGTAACAGCTTTCAGCTTAATTTCGGGACGAAATTCCCTAAACAAGGGGAGGCTGTAACACCCCGTGTTTTCACAAGTGAAAGTCAAAGTCAAGGTCAAAGTCAACGACCGATTTCGCGCAACTTGACTTGTAGAAATGTCCTTATTTTATTTATATTATGTGGAGTAAATGTCGTTTATTGCAATAATCGATGAGTATTAATCATATTTCAATCGACCTACGACTCTGAACTATAGGAAGTAACAATGCGATAAAGTTAATCAACAAACAATCAAGCTATGCTAATCGAATCGACGTCGAATCGCAACTCGAACTATGTATTTTACTTATTGTTTATACGTGTGTGCGTTCCTTACGTGTTACCTGTGCATGTTTATTTATGTTATGTTGTGATAATCAAGCGAACTCAATCGAAACTCGAAATCTAACTCGAAATATCGTCAAACTCGAACTCGAATCATGATCATGATAGATAGTGGAGAATAGATTACGCAAGGTACGAAGTAGTTGGGACTAAAAGTAATTTGACTAGGAAACCACATCGAATCGCTCGCAATCGGAACCGAAACGCCAAAACTAGTCACACCAAACACATCACCCAGGCGCCATCCGCACGGATAGGCCAATCCGCACGGACAGGCTATCCGCACGGATGACCAATCCGGGTGATGTACAATCCGGACGAACGGTACTTTCCTCTTTTAGCATCCTATAAATACATGGGTCACTCTCCAAACTTTCCACTTTTTGCAAGTGACGTTCGACCAGCACGCTTTCTTCATCTTTCCTTAGATTTCTCTCAATCCAGGTAAGATCTCGCCCTAAATCTTGTACTTTCTTGATCTATACGCACTTCTACACCTTACTATCTTTTAAACATTAACTTTTAACCGGGAAATCATCGAGATTTGAGGTATTCTAGGATGACGTCATCATGAAGTTCCCATGAACTTCAAGACTGACCTCATTCCACCAAGAATAACTCGGATCTGAACGGTTTCCACAAGATTTCACAAACAACTTCACATAAATCTGAACTTTTCAAAGAATAAAAGAGTTGAAAGGAATAAACACAAGTTTCTCCTTCTTTTACACTCAAAAACGATAAGAATCGGATTAGTTCTAGCCTTCTACTCAATATTAGTGATGCACTAGTCCTAAATCCGGATTCTACCCGAGACACCCGATTTCGGGTTAAACCAGAATGACCATTCTGAGCCACCGACCGGCCCAGCTAGGGTGATTCCTAGCCGGCTTAGTCACGCGGGTAAGAATACAATTCCAAAGGATTGACACGTAATCAGAACGTCTCGATAGAACAACAAAAGCAACCAAGAGTAGACGAATGGAACAACCGGAACGAGATGCTGTCCGGACGGACTGATGTCCGCACGGACTGATGTCCGCACGGACTGATGTCCGCACGGACAGGATGTCCGCACGGACAGGATGTCCGCACGGACAGACTATCCGGATGGGTTGCCGTCCGGACGGACTACACTTGGGACCCATATCCAAACAAGGTTTGAGTATCGACGAATGAATAATCCGCACGGACGACCCTCTGAATGGATTACTCTTCGGATCATGAAATACTAAGACCTTAAACAATTTCCAACACGTTGTCCGCACGGCCTACTATCCGGATGGATTGTCGTTGTCCGCACGGACAGACTATCCGGACGGGTTGTAGTTATCCGCACGGACAGACTACCCGGACGGGTTGTAGTTACCCGGATGGACGGACTATCCGGACGGATTTCACCAATTTCATCAAGTGACTCACCATTTAAGTCGTTGTCCGCACGGACTACCATCCGCACAAATCGTCATCCGCGCGACCGACTTGAAGGGTAAGAGAACTTAAATGTTTTCTAAATACTACAACGAAAACTTCAAAGGACAAGCCATCATACACAAACACATCTCCCCCATAGGAAGAAACAATCCACTCGAATAGTCATACGCATGGACAAGCTGTCCGCACGAATGACCAACCGAACGGATTAATTATTCGCACGGATTGCTGTCTGCACGGATGACCTTCCGTACGACCAGCCATCCTACCCACTCTCACCCTGTATTGTTTTACGCGCCACTTATCGCTACGCTATCGAATCTATTCAGGCTAACCGTACTCGCTAAAAGCGCTCCCTTCAATCCATTAATCACTGTTAGTATACTCGATCCCTTTTTGCTTTAAGCACTTTTGGGTGTTACAAACGTTACGAATATTCAAACTACAACTATCACACTACTCAAACTATTTGAACGCTAACCGTTAATGCATGTATTACGTGGCTTATGAACGCTTGTTTGTTATGTTTACACATGTAATGCTGTCTACCTGCCTTAGCAACGATAGTACTATAGTTTGGACTCAGCACCCGTTCACACAGGGGCTGTTAAGGATCTTTTGGGTTACTGTGGTAATCATGTATTGCGAACTGCCTCGGGCAGTCAACCCGCAGTCATTGGTGTCGATGGATCTATGTTGATAACTAACGTGCTTCATTTCACTATGTGTGCGTGCTGGTTATGTGTAAACGAATTCGAACTCTATATGCTAGTATCAAACTTGTATGCTCACCTTTACATTTTATGTATTGACTTTATTTTAACGTATGTGACAGGTGCTTAGGATGCATGTGTGGTAGGAATTGGAAGCTAGAATAAAGCTTTAGAGCCCAACAAATAGTTGTCTGTGGATAACGAATTAGGGGTCTCTAGAAGCAGATAAACAATTGCTGTCTTATTTAAATCTGAGTCGTCGGAACAGAATATTTGTCTTGATGTTTGTCTGTAATAATTATTTGACTATTTGAGACATGGTATGGGACATGTTAATTTAAATTGAATGGTAATGATAGTTGTTATGGAAACTTCTGGACAATCTGTTTCGCTCAGTGCCATGCCCCGATGATCGAACAACCGGATTCAAGCTTTGAAAATCCCGATCCTTACTCTATCACCGAAGTGACCGATAGGATATTAGAACACCTTAAAACTATCGAACGCTACATAAAAGAATCTCGAGCAAGGGAAGAGGAGTCCCGCGCAAGAGAAGAATTAACTTGTAATAAAGAAGAGATAGTTGAAGAGGTAAAAATGGAAGAACAAATAAGTGAAAAACCGACACATGAGTTAAACAACGAAAAAGGTGTGTCCGACAACGTTAAAATTCAAAAAGAGTCTAACTTTGAAGAAATTAATCTCTTGTCACCTTCTTTTGAAAATCATTGTTTAGTATCTACTCATGCTAAGTTTTTAAAAGAGTTAAACACTAACACTAAAATTGACGAAACGGTAAGTATTAAGTTAACTAACGATCAAACTTCGCTAATAAAAGAAGACCCATTTGAAATCAACATTACACCGGTTCCATGTTTTTTTTTTTCAAAATTCCTTTATTAGTAATGTCACAGTTGATAAAGATCTTTGTGTTAACATAATGCCCAACTACATTTTCGAAAAATTAAGTATTAGTGATTTTTCTCCACTTCAAATACCCATTTTTCTATCCAATCGGAAAGTAATAAAATCAATCGGTGTAGTTGAGGATGTCTTGGTTCAAACAAATCAAATGGTAATCCCAACCGACTTTGTCATCCTCGATGACGCTCCTCTAGTGTTGGGATGACCCTTTGTAAAAACTCACAAAGCTTTGAAAAACCGGAAGTACAAAAATCTATCTATTCAATTAGGGGCATTTAAAAAGAGTGTCGATCTTGAGCGATCAATGAAATATCCATTCGGCAATAATGACCCCCTAATTAAAGATGAAGATGAACCACCCGATACAAGTGAAAAGATTGACCACTTTGTTGAAGAAGAGGTCGCCATAGAACAAACTTTTAAAGTTCTTGATCAAAATGAGCAGCCAAATAAGGAGTCTTCTAAAGACCCACCTCTTGAGCTCAAAGAACTTCCAAAAGGTTTGAAATATGCTTTTCTAGACAAAGATGGTAAATCACCTGTAATTATTTCGTCTAAATTAGCTAGCTTAGAAAAAGAAAAATTAATTAAACTTTTGAAAAAACACAAAAATGCGATTGCTTGGAAGCTTGTAGACATTAAAGGAATAACTCCTTCCATGTGCTCACACAAAATTTTAATGAACGATGACTACAAATCGGTAATACAACCACAACGTCGAGTAAATCCAAATGTTCAAGAAGTGGTTAAAAACGAAGTCATCAAACTACTTGACGCCAGACTTATTTATCCTATCTCCGATAGTCCTTGGGTAAGTCCTGTCCAAGTAGTTCCAAAGAAAGGAGGTATGATGGTAATAACTAACGAAAAGAGTGAATTAATACCAACGAGAACCGTCACAGGATGGAGGGTATGTATAGATTATAGATGATTAAATGAAGCAGCAAGGAAAGATCACTTTCCTTTGCCCTTCATTGATCAAATGTTAGAAAGATTATCCGGTCATAAATTTTACTGTTTCTTGGATGGGTTTTCAAGTTATTTTCAAATCCCGATAGCACCCGAAGACTAAGAAAATACAACCTTCACATGTCCCTATGGAACTTTTGCTTATCGATGAATGCCATTTGGTCTATGTAATGCCCCCGCAACATTTCAACGTTGCATGGTAGCCATCTTCCATGATATGATAGAAAAGACAATGGAAGTCTTCATGGATGACTTTTCTATCTTTGGGGATTCGTACGACCAATGCCTCGATAACCTTGAACGAATGCTATCCCGATGTGAGGAAACTAACCTCGCCCTTAATTGGGAAAAATGCCATTTCATGGTAACGGAGGGAATAGTACTCGGTCATAAAATCTCAAGCGAAGGAATGGAGGTTGGCCGAGCCAAAATAGACACTATTTCTTGATTACCACCCCCATCCTCCGTTAGAGCTATCAGAAGTTTCCTAGGGCATGCCGGATTTTATAGGCGCTTTATCAAAGACTTTTCTAAAATTTCAAGGCCTCTAACAAAATTACTTGAAAAATATGCCCCTTTCATCTTTGACAAGGATTGCAATCAAGCATTTCTAACCCTAAAGGAAATGCTGGTCAATGCACCTATCATGATACCGCCTGATTGGAAATTTCCTTTCGAAGTCATGTGTGATGCAAGTGACTTTGCAGTTGGAGCTGTCTTGGGACAAAGAAAAGAAAAGCATTTTCACCCAATTTATTATGCTAGTAAAACACTTAACGATGCGCAAGAAAATTACACAACAACTGAAAAAGAGTTACTAGCTGTGGTATTTGCTTTTGATAAATTTCGTTCTTATCTTGTTCTTTCTAAAACAATAGTCTATACAGATCATGCAGCCATTCGATATCTCTTCAAAAAGCAGGACGCAAAACCACGTTTGATTCGGTGGATTTTACTCCTCCAAGAATTTGATATTGAAATCAAAGACAAAAGAGGAGCTGAAAACACCGCAGCAGATCATCTTTCACGCTTAGAAGACCCAGCTTTGGAGACAACCAGGGACGAGCAAATCAACGAAAAATTTCCAACGGAGTCCCTAGAAATGGTGGAATACAGACAAGAACCATGGTACGCCGACTATGCTAACTACCTAGCTAGCGGTATAGTCACAAAAGGTTGGCCACATCATCAAAGAAAGAAATTCTTTGCTGATGTAAAACACTATTTTTGGGAAGATTCTTATCTTTTCAAAATGTATGCCGACCAACTCATCCAATGGTGCGTACATTGTAGCGAAGCACGAAGAATTCTCCACCATTGTCATGAAGGTCCATACGGAGGACATCATGGTGCCGCTAGTACCGCATGAAAGGTATTCGATTCAGGATTTTATTGGCCAACCATTTACAAAGACGCCCAAAGTCTTGTCAAGACATGTGATGCTTGCCAAAGGTCAGGTAATATTTCTTTCAAAAACGAAATGCCACAAAATGGCATTCTTGTTTGTGAAATTTTTGATGTGTAGGGACTCGACTTTATGGGACCTTTCCCACCGTCAAAAGGAAACAAATATATACTTGTGGCGGTAGATTACTTGTCTAAATGGGCCGAGGCCGAGGCACTTCCAACAAATGATGGAAGAGTTGTTGTAAGATTTCTAAAAAAAATTATTCTCTCGGTTTGGAACACCTAAAGCATTAATAAGTGATAGAGGTACCCATTTTTGTAACCATCAACTTGAAATTTTTTTAACAAGATATAGGGTCTATCACCGGGTCTCAACAGCATATCACCCTCAAACAAACGGACAAGCCGAAGTGACTAATAGAGGTTTAAAATGAATACTTGAAAAAACCGTAGGGTTAAATAAAAAGGAATGGGCCGATAAATTAGATGATGCTTTATGGGCTTTTCGAACTGCTTATAAAATGACAATAGGTACAACCCCATATAAGCTCGTCTATGGAAAAAGTTGTCTTTTGCCAGTAGAAATAGCTCACAAGGCCTATTGGGCAATTAAAAATGTAAACCTTGATTTAGAATTTGCCGGTAAAAATCGATTTTGTCAATTAAATGAATTAGATGAATTAAGGAATTATGCATACTCAAACTCCGAAATTTATAAGGAAAGAATGAAAAACTTGCATGACAAACATATTAAACCTAATGAATTTCGAGTAGGAGATCAAGTTCTATTGTTTAATTCACGACTTCGACTATTCCCTGGTAAATTAAAGTCTAGGTGGTCAGGACCTTTTTCCATCACCCATGTTTTCCCACACGGTGCAGTAGAAATTAAATCTCGGAATGGAATTCCATTCAAAGTCAATGGCCAACGGCTGAAGCACTATCAAGGATTCATTGAGGATGAAGAGGAAGAAATCTCGCTTCAAACGGTCGAAGAATGAAAGCATCAACATCATACCTGGTAAGTTACGAACGAATGGGTTGACATCTAAATTGGTAAGTCTTCTAACCAAGTTTTTGGGAAACAAGGGGCACTCACACGAGCACTTAAAAAAACACTTTGCTCGGCATGGGGCCGTGTCCGCGCGACTGTCGGGATAAAACCTCTTTTCTCCAACAGTTTCTTCATTCCACACGCCCCGTTTCCCCAAAAACGCTCTGGTTCAGGCGATTTTTCTGCAAAATTTCGACGTCTCCTCTACTTCTAACAACATCAAGGTATGATTCTATCATCATTAGTAGTTAGATTAAGCATTTGCATGTAGTTAAAACATCAAAAATTTGGGGAAAAATCTAGGGTTCTTGAACTTCATCCGGATTGAACCTCAAATTTTTGCATAAATCTGTTAGCATTAGTTTAGATTACTGTTATAGGAAGTAAATCCAGTTGTATTGTTCATAGATTTGCCCGATTTCTCACAAAAACCCCAAACCCTTGTTTTTGAACCGAAAAAGATAAAATCGAAGGGGTAAACGGTTTGTTTTGGGAAAAAAGCACTTGGGGTTTCATTTTCGGGGGAAACCGCACCTATTGGACCAAAAATTTTCAAATTTTCGGGACCGGGTCGAAAAATGAGATTTTTGAGAAACAGACGCCTGGACACGGGGTCGTGCTCGCTAAGCACGGGGGCGTGTCCAGCTATTCTCTGACCAACATGGGACGTGTCCGTTGAACACGGGGTCGTGTTCAGCCGACTGTTTTCAGTTTTCTCCGAAAATTTAAAATTTTCATGCTAATTGTTTGGTGTTTCCTCTCAGATGTCGAAGAAGTTCACATGGTTCAATGCAAACGAGTTGGATGCTAAGGCATGATACGATGTGCTTCGAACTAAACCGGAAGAATACCCAAGACAAGTGTGCATGGATCTTTTAGCATTGGTGAACCAACTTGACCGATTTAACAACCTAGTCACCGGCCCACAATGAGCCGCCATAACCACTCGACTTCGCTCGGTCCACGAGTACAATCTGGAATTCTATAGCACATTCGTGTTCAATTCGAGGTGTGACCCATTCGATAATGAAGGGGTAGAGTTCCGATGTGGGGGGACTAAGTACTCAATTTCGATGGCACAGTTTGGGTCGATAATTGGGTTGTATGCGGAGGAAGATGCGGGTAATGAAGAGAACATCGGAGGGTTACGTGAACTGTCAGAAAACGAACGCCAAGCCGCTTGGGCTCAAATAGGAGATGGGCACTACAACCCAAGCAGCACTAAGAGCACTAGTTTGAGGGACCCTCTTTACCGTTACATTCAGCGGGTCCTCACCTACTCTATTAGTCAAAGGCATGATAGTAGTGGCGTTGTTGGGCTAAGAGATCTGGTAGTTCTTCATTGCATTCATACCCGCAGAAACCTCGATGTTCCGTACCTCCCACTCCGCAACATGCATTGGAACCGGCTTGCTACTCCACCAACCCCTATCTTCTTCGGGGGGTGGATATACCGTCTCTTCAAGCACTTCGTGAACATGCCCAGGTCCTTCCAAAAGAGCCCATGGTCGGGAAGAGTGGACATACACATCTGCCGCTCCATGGACCTGATTTATGAAGCCAAAGACGGGACGGTTAGCTTCCAAAGAGTCCAAGGGCATTCATGGAACCCGCAAGAGGCACTCGTCCTTCACGCTCCATAGTTTCAGCAACCTCCTCAGTACCAGTACCAGCCCCACGGTGATCCGGGCCAATCCTGCTCACAAGGAGGCGGTTTTCCTAACTTCCAAAGTTTACATGATTTAATGCAGGAAAACCTCATGTGCACCAGGAACACTACAACCT